>JAGDQP010004883.1:0-46267 GCA_022664845.1 Lepisma saccharinum | reverse complement strand
GACATAAAGTTACAACATCACTGTTTGATTACGAAAATGTTTCCTAAAAAGTTCAAAGACGCCATCTTGGATCCAAAATGGCGGAAGCAAGAAATCTATTTTCCATATCATTTGAGCTAGAGATACGAAATTTGGCATAAAGGTGTATTGTCACTAGTAGTTCAAGAAAATATTACGAAATGTTGAAAAAGTCGCCATCTTGGATCCAAAATGGCCGCCGAACCCATTGTTGTATAGAATACACAGCCTAAACGGTTGCAGCAAGAAATATCAAATTTGGTAACACGGTACATTATCACTTGTATGTTACTAAAATATTACATGATGTATCCAAAGACGCCATCTTGGATCCAAAATGGCGGACCTAAAAATCCATTTTCCACACCGTTTAAGGTAGAGATACGAAATTTGGCATAAAAGTGCATTATGACGAGTAGTTTAGGGAAATATTACAACATTTGGGAAAAGTCTCCATCTTGGATCCAAAATGACCGCCCAAAATCCTATTTTGCACACAGTTTGATCTGGATAAATGAAATTTTACTTGAATATGTACCATCACAAGTAGGTCACGACAATATAAGAAAACTTTCAAAAAGTCGTCAACTTGGATCCAAAATGGCCGCCGCAAAAACCCAATTTCCAAATCATTGAAGGTAGAGAAATGATATTTTCTTTGAAGGTGTATGACCAAGAGTAGGTTACAATAAATGGGGCAAACCTCCCCTTTGGGTGCGCAGGCCCCCGTGGGAGGGTGCAGATGGACACCATGGTGGTGTAGTGCTACAGGGAGATTTTGGTAAAGATAAAGGAGGCATATCCTCTCAAAATCACTGAAGTTGGGGGGCGAACCCCCTACGGGGGTTTAGGGGGCAGCGCTCCTAGCGAAGCAAAGCAGCGAGTATATATATATATATATATATATATATATATATATATATACACGTCTTGTGGGGTATCGTTGAACAGCTCTTGATGAATAATCTACAAATCAATAAATAGTTTCTCGATACCTCTCATATAAGGCGAAATTTGAATTTTTGAAAATAAAAAAAACTTCGAGATCTACCTCAGCCTGTAGGCCTACCGAAAGGGATTTTTAAAATTAAATACTATTGTGTTCTCAAATTTTAAATTATTTATTAATATTAATTGTGTGACGTTGAATAATAAAATCATCACAGGTGCGTTGTCTCCCCGGTGGATGAGTAGTTTTGCTCGCCATCTTCTATTATATTTACTCCTTGTGGAGAGACAGGTGCTTGGGTGTCAAACAGCCATCGATTCATCTTGACTAGGATCATAAATTTGCTGCTGGACGGAACATCCATAATCATAATTGTAATCATTTATTTTTATTTCACCGTGTGTGGCTAGTTGCAGCAGGGGTTCCTCAATGAATTATGATGACTTTCATGGGTTCACAATTTGGAAGAAAGAACTTGCCTACGCCTTCTTCTGGTCAAGTATGGAATCAGTTGGAAATTAGGGTGTAGATTAAACCAATAGTCTGGATCTGTATAGCGAACACACTAACACATACACGTATATACTTTCATACGCAAATTAAGCTTTGTTTGAACTCTGACAGGTATTTTGTTTCCCTGCTCAAAGAACAGACATACGTCTTGCCGGGGGAAGTGATTGGTAGTACAATGGATACTCATATGAGAACAACTATGACTTGGGCAGTCTATGACTTTTTTCTTTCTGGAAGAATATACTATATGGGAACACTTACACAGGATGATAGGATTCTTTAGGTCCTCTCACTGTGTCATATATCTGACGCCCATCGGAAAATCGGATGCTACTTCTAACATTGTAGCTATCTAAATAATAATTATTATTATGAGTCTGTTCTTATAATAAAAATTCAAGATTGGAAACAATGGTACGAGAATTGGGGCAGTCATGGAGGATGTTTCCGAGTTCTGGTAAGCATTATGCCGGAGATCTGTCATCAATGGAAGAGAAAAAATGATTGATGTTTTGTTTCCCAAATTGAAAATATACTATAGAATGGAAGTTCTATTTAAAAAATAATAAATAAAAGTAAAAAAAAAAAAAACAATGCAAATTTTTTTTTTTTTTTAAATAATAAATAGAAATGAAACAAATCTTCCGGGAGAGATTTGGTTTCTCTTGTTTGGAGTTTGCCCACTCGGTAACCCAGGCTTCATAACTGTTACCCAGAAAGGACAAACGCCCCAAACGTATTTTTATCAACATCATAGAAAAAGAACTGGAAACATTGTATCTTATTACATTTTCCTTCCAGGTATGAATTACTCAGGGGTTGATTTCTGCCAAGACTTGGTCTGGCCCAACTATGCCAAAAGTTTCCAGAGTTCTGGTAAAGATATGCCAAATATTGTTCTTGACCATTAGTTTCTATTTTCTCTCTGTGGTTTGAAAAAAAGAACTTTAATTTGTTATCACAATATAGGTGCAGCTATATACTTTATCAGCAGGGATAAATTTAAGCTATGTAAAAACACCTGCATCATCCAGTTTTCCCATTACTAGTCATCAAAACTCCCCTCTTTTATTTTCATTTTTTTCACTGAACGGGTAAATACGCCCAGTTAGGCCCACCACTTTCTGAGGGATGATTTTCCTTGGATATCACTCTTCCTGATGGGAGGTATCCAGGATTCAATTAAAGTGCCACTCGACATTTTCCATAACAAGAAACAAAATGTCATGCGCTGTAAGGACTATTACAAGCAATTTGGTTTTCCAGTTACTACATACGTAAATGTCACTTGTCATATCCATGGAGGAGTTTTATAAAACTTCATTATTTATATCTTGCCAAACTGGTACCATTTTCTGGGACACTTTTTAATGAAATATTGGATTTACCGTTCCGATTATTCATCTGTAGAGAAAAAAGTTACTGATTTCCGTAATACACTAACAAGGTACATTCTTGAAGCTCCTGACAAATATTTATGTAATATGGAACAAAATTCAAAGTTCGGCTGGGCCCAGTGTGTATTGTACTGTTAGCGGCCCATAGCGTAATTTGCCTATTTATGAGTCTTCGTAAATCAGGTATTCCAGTTTAAATTATTATTTCGCTCTGAACTATGATTCCAATGTTACAAAGAACGTATCCATACTTAATTTTTCTTTCAATTAGAGCTTCAGAGCCGTAATGTTATCAATTTTCACGCACTTATCTATCATCAGTTCAGTGCTCCAATATTCAACAACATAATTAAACACAACTGGGAAAAGCAACATTAATCGTTAACTATGATTTCCTTGAAACTACTGACGATGTTCTCTGAAAATTTGAAGATTCGAGTTGCTCCAGCGTGTTTCCTGTCGTGTATACTTGTCGCCTCTAGAAAGCAAAGGATACAAGTGACATTAACGAATTAAAAATAAGTTTAAGGTAATATTTTATATATAACCAAAATATGTGGAGCTCACTATCAAAACGTCTCTTGTCCAAAAGCCATAAATGTTGGGAAAGCAAGAAAAAACACTTGTAATACACTTCTTATTTTTCAATGTGAGGGAAAATTTGCAACCCTGAATATCTTCGAAATAGTACTAAAAGTTTTAGTTTACCAAGATTTTCCATTGTTGTAAAAAAATAATAATAATAATAATAATAATAAAATAAAATAAAAAAAATGGGAAGATAAAATATATTCAATTTTTACAGTTATTTCCTGTTTCTATACACTTATTTCTTCTTATAATTAAATGATTTTACAGGCGTTCTGGTTTCATTAAACCTTGCTAATATATTAGAAAATATTAAACTGAACTAAATCATGCATTTAGTCAACTCAATTTTACATTTTTGTGGACAAGGGACGTTTTGATAATAAGCTCCACATATATGTTACACAAAATCGCCATATGTTGTACATGCACACATTGGGGTCCAAGGTTTCTTTGTACAAAATGTGACAGTTTTGTTTCACATATATTTCGAGTTACATATCAAGGATTGCCTTGAATATTTTTATTCTTCAATGTCACTTGTATCCCTTCGCTTTTCGACGCCTCATTTATGCTTAAAAGATTAGTTTATCAAGACATATAAACATGTTTAAGTACCGCTATGGGCAGCTCAAAGTAATATCATAAAAACTGTGTGCAGCTGGACAATACGTCTTATTCAATATTTTACCATTATCCGTTAGGTACATTCGCTAATGAACCTTGAGCGATTAACAATCGTTAGGCCCTTTTTTTATATATATTGCAAGGAAATTAAAACATGAAAACCATTTCTAGTTCGAAGAAAAATAAAATCTGGAAAAGTTCTTTGTAATATTGGTGTCATAATTCAAAGTATTTCTTCATTAGTGATGCTTATTTATGTTCAAATGTGTCCGAGCGTAACGACCGTTAACCTGGAATACCTGATTTATGAAGACTCATAAATAGGCAAATTACCTAAATGGGCCGCTATAATTAGTACATTACACTCTGGAACTTTGCATTTTGTTCCATATTAAACATATACCTGCCAGGTACTTGGCCTTGTAACTATAACTGAGCTACGGAGGTACGGTAGATAGTACCTTTGTCTATATTGGATTTATAGTTTTAGAAGAGGATGTAGTGCCTTGACCAGATGGTCTTGAATAACAACAGGTTTAATATTGGATCATTCCATGTAAAATCATTCAGTGCACGAGGAAAATGGAACTTTCCAGTGTTTCGGCTTAGCATGAGACATTTACATATACTTTCATAAAAGGGAATCTCTTGTATTACCTGCAGTAAAATTGGTTAAAGTTAGGTTTCTAACTTCACAGTCTTTCCGTATATAGGTAACTTTAACAGGCATAAATGGAAGAAAAAACGTTATCACTAACATGACATACATTTTTGGAAAGATTATGAAAAGTACTACAGACACACTAAAAAAATGTAGAGGTGTTTCGCTTCCTTTAAAAATAGTGATCAATTTGCATATGTATCCAACAAGTGTATAAAGTCTTCATGTTAGCCATAAATTTCTATTTCACAGGGTAGTTCACAAGTCTCGGTACAGTCTGGTAGCTCACAAACCGACAAGCATCGTGGTACACAAATGTGTACTGTTGGGGATGGACTAACTCCTCTCCATTTGTTTCTGTGTTTGTAGTACTTTTCATCCTCTTTCCAAAAATGTGTCATATTAGTGATACCTTTCCTTCTTTCTCGTTTGCCTTTTTAAAGTTGCCTATATACGGAAAGAGTGTAAAAAGAAACCAATTTTTAACACCCAAATTTTTAAGAAACCAAAACTTTACCAATTTTTACTGTAGGTAATACAAAGGGGTCCTACCATAAAACTATATGTGAATGCCTCATGCTAAGCCGAAACACTATGGAAAGTTTGAAGGTCTTGCCTTTTTTTCGTTTTTGTGGTGTTTAGATGTTTCTATGATAGTAATATAACCAGGTGCATCGAGCGAGCATAATATATTTTTATACACTTTCTCAGACAACTGTTATTTATAAACTACTAAATATATTGCAACGTTTCCATTATATGACTAACTAAAACCTGGCACCAAATTTAGACTCTGGGTTTCATACCCTGGATGATTTAACATGGAATTACACTATTTTCACTTTTATACCTTTTTAGGGCGATTTACAACATACGGAAGGGTCAATCCTTTCCTTTGCCTGGGTGTGCGATTCCATTAGTCTTTTAGCTGCCAGTTGTAAGAACTATATGTAGTAGAATTTTGTGTTCGATCCGAAACCAAAGACAAGCAGAGAACGATTGGATTGGAGAGACCTATCAACATAATTTAATAATCGGTGAAAGAATAAACATAATTGAATCGGCAGTTGGAAGAAGGCAATAAAGCCAAAAATTTGAAAATCTACTTTGTGCCGGATTTGATAACTGGAAGGGATCGCGCATCAATAGGTATACTACACAAAGAAAGCAAAACACCATTGCAAAATCCTTTTAAAAAAAAAAGTGTGAAATAGAGATGGGCAGAAATAGCGTAGCAGCTAGTTTTTCACTGCTACTTCGGCTAAACTGCTGTCACTACTACCACGATTTTGGACTACAAATTCAGTGGTCCCGAGTTCGATACTCGTTCAGTTTAAAAGCTTTTTTTTTTTTTTTTTTTTTTTATATATATATATATATATAAGAAAAGAGTATTCCCGTTATATTTTGAATTGCTATTGTTTCATTTATTTTATACCTTTAATTTCATTTAATGTTTTTTGTAATCTATTCTTTTCTGTTTACTTTGCTTTTGTACTTTAATTCAGATTTAATAAAGAAATAGTAAAAAAAAAAAAATGGGTAAGGAATTGGACTTGTGATTCAGTGGTCCCGGGTTCGGTACTCGTTCAGCTAAAGTTTTTATTTTTAAAGAGCAATACCTTTTTCATTTTTGTTTGCGAAAAAGGCTCTGATTTTGCGATTAGACTTTTTTCTTCCTTTTAGGTGAATAAAACAATACACACTTTAAACGTTTTATAAAATTCACAGACACAGGTTGGAAAAAATCAGGTTAGGTATTGTTTCTTCTTAATGCGCAATGAAAACATTGTTTCAAACTGTCGCAACATATTAAACTGTCAAGATATTATTGTCATGGAATTATTTACGCCAGGATTCTTTACGCTGGCAAGAATACTATCACGTCATAATTATCCATCTCCGCAAACACTCGTAAGGATAGAGGGACAAATGCCCCGGGGTTAGAGTCCAGAGATTCTGCCAGAACCCACCAAAATGGGAGTTCCCAGGCATTATTTTGTACGGTAAAAATAAATAGAAACACTTCCCAATTTTGGGTTAATACTCCCCAAACTTAAAATTCCGGCTGAATCCCTGTACTGTGCCAGACATTTTTAATTATTTATTTTACATAATTGAAAACATCCAAGAACAAAATTGCGGCAAACTGATAGAGATAAACACCTACTGCATCTACAAAATGCTGCGCCTGAAGCGGGCACAGTCGTTTGTCTTGTACCTCTGCTACCCGCCAAATCTAGCACATTAATATCAAAAAGGCGCACCCCAAATGCTCCGAACCGGTTGTGCATATAGCAAATACCCTTTTGCATTCCCCTAGATTCGGACTCCGGTTTTCCCATTTCTTACGTTTAATCAGGCATGTATCTATAAGTTTGTTTTGGAAGGGTACCACGGGCTTTCGATGGAGATCTACGGTGTCTGGGCATCTTTACGGGGTGTATGTGGGCTACACCGACAAACCTCTGGAAGTGATTCCTCACATTAGTTCTTCTGACAACTTTCTGAAACGTGCATTGTTTTCGAGCTACAGGTTACCGAAAGCGTTGGGAAATTAACTTTTATATTTTTATCACCACGAACAGTAAGCTGATGCGGCATAGTATCGTCAAAAACTTTAAACTTTCTCCATTTGAAAATGCATATTTCAAAATTCCACAATGAGCGTGCAAGGGATTCCCCAAAGTAAGTAGAGGATTTCGGAAAATTTCTGAAGATGAGATAGGTCGAAATGAGCATGAATTAAACGACTTCCCGTATAGGTAAAGATGATATACGTCATTCATAGCATCCAATTGGGCAATGATATTCAATCTCTTCGATAACAAATAAATAAAATGTTTGAAATCATGCAATTCTTACTCCTACTTGTTATGCAACCACGCATTTAAATTAAAATCGTTCGGTATATGGAATCTACTTGAGATATCGACTTGGCGCAAACGATTTATTGTTTCCTGGTGGAATACCGTCCTATTCATGCTTATTTCAAGCCATCTTTACTTCAAGGAATTTCTGAGAATCTCTTAATTCCTTTGGGAAATCCCTCACGCGCCCATTGCGAAATTTTGAAATACGCATTTTCTGATAGTGTAGGTTTAAGGTCTTCGACGGTACCATGCCGCATCAGCTCTACTGTTCGTACTGTTAGAAGTATGACGCTGTAAAGTTCATTTTTCCAAGTTTTCGGCAGCCTGTAGCTCCGGAACTATGCGAATTTCCAACATTTATCAGATGAATTATTTTTGTTTTGATGTGAGGAATCACCTCCAGAAGGTTGTCTGTGTAGTTCATAATCACCCTGAATATAATCACGCTTAAAATATTATACTAATTTAGCATGCAACTAAATTACACTTCCCCCTCCCCGCCGTACTCACCGCTTTATACGTTCCTGATTTAATTGTTTTATATACTGTTCCCTCTCCACCAGTTAGTTCAAGCACAGATAATTACATACGATCATTTTCTAACAGTGATAGTATGAGCTAAATTACCTTAGTCCATCACTCTACAGCACACACAACAGGATACAAGTAAATAAGTTAGTCTAAAATGGTGTTTTACATTGCTTCTTTACAGTCGGGAATAAATAACTCCTAATTAGATACGTTTTCTTTTAAACTGCTAGTTTAATTGCTATTGTTATCATATTTGCGTATAGCAACTATTGCTATCACTGCTATGGAATAATAGCAGTTTTGCCCATTCCTAACGCGAAATTTCGGTCAGTTGGTAGACGGAAAAAATATGCATTTTTTACTTGCTTGTAGCTTTAGTGTTCATAGTGCATACATTTCTTGTCAATATCATTCATTTGAAGTACCATTCATTCATTTTATTGCGTTTTTCTTCATTCATATGGCCGATTTTCCCATACTTACGTCTGAGCACTTACAACTGATCATTCATTTTTTCCATCAGGTGGAAGAAGGAAATAAATCCACCATCTTTTTTAATTTTACAGGAAAAAATACAATACCTGGAAGCTGTCTGAGCAAAACACAAGCATCAGAATACCGTTCTGAATATTCTGTAAAAATATGGTTTCCTTTCAATAAATATTAAAAATGTTATCAGTTTTTGTTAATTTCCCACAAAATAGATGTTTGGATTTATTTCCTTCTTCCAACTACCGATTCAGTTATAGGCTAGGTTATTTGTTTTCAGGATAAGCTATTTGAAAACTACGAGATAAAACTGTTCAAAATAATAATAAATTTTGTTTTTATATTGTGCATTTTATATATTCTGTGCTTTGAGAAAGTTTTTTCAGTGACTTAATTTTTTTTTCATTTCCTTGTTACTGAAAGCATTCTATTTTTGTTTGATCTCGGTGTGCTCCCGAGATTAGCGCACTTTTTTCTGTGCGCGTTTTCACGGGTCAACTCAACAACGTGGTTCAGAGCATGTACCAAAAGACTAGATCCCGTCCTTAGGAGGTCCAGCTCGTTTAAGACGTTAATCATTCAATCAATCTATTTTCCTTTAATTGTTCACACTATCAGTTAACCTGTTTTTACCTTCTTTCATAAGGTACAAACAGTATCTGGAATATCATGTATATAGCTTTACCTATCAAGATTTCTATGTAAGAAGGAAATGCCCCTGTGTGGTAAGTGGTATCGCTAGTCGCCTTGCAATCAAAGGGTTTGATTCCGATAATGACATATTTAACGTAGTATTTTGAATCCACTTTAAACTTTATTTCCCTTGCTTATAATATATCCATTCGATGAAAGCCGCAGATCTGATGCTTCTCTTCTGATTAGTTGTAAGGAGTTTTCCTTTTTTCAAAGCTTGGCTAATTATCTTACTGTCGCTGCTTTCCCCGTATCTTTTTTCGCTGTTTACTCCATACCGAGAAGCCTTTGATTTCCTTATTTTTCTAGATGTGAAAGCAGGTAGACAAGAACAACCCATCTCTATACTAACTGTAAAACAAGAATTCCGAACAAAACTGTTACGTTAAAAATACTTGGCCCTCAGTCGAGTGGGAGAAATCGTTCGAGCCGCAAACCGCTCTTCAAATTGAAGGCGCCATCATTCGCGTGGAGAAAATAAAACACAATTACGTCAGTGTTTCATTAGTGTTGAAGTGGTTGAAAATAGTTATAATTGGAAGATAAATTATCAATTGAATAGTTGATCAAAAATAAGTCTTTAAAACATCAATCTCTTTCGCAGAAAGGACTGTTAGAATCAAGGTTCAGCTTCTTGTACACAAATAAGTAAAATTTCAAGTATGCATATTTGATTGTATTAAAATATATTAAATAATCTGGAAACTTCCGGGTACTGTGAAGTATTTAAGATAGTAGTATAATGTTTATGGGGAACACACATTTTCGTTTTGTGTCGTTTTTGTGCTTCATTATGTATTACTGTATGTAATTAATTTCGATAATTAATTGCTAATTATCTCAATTACTCGGCGTATATTTTACAAAAATCACTAACAATCAAACAAACATCTTCTCTTTTGATATTTGGAACCAAAAACAATAACATTAATACAAAATTAATAGAAAATAAATGGCCCCTTCATTCTATTATTTTTAACTGAATTTCATTAGTTTCTGTTTCTGTCACCTAGTCTTGTATTGCCTGCATGAAGTCTTCTCTTTCTGGCATCAGTTCTTCGCATCTTAGCCATTCAAATCTTGTCTCGTCTCGTTGTCAACACATGTGGTCTTTTCTTTTGTTTAGATTCAGTGGTTTATATCACGAATCTGCTAAAGTTACTACTTTGTTTAATGGTGATGCTTGTTTGTTGTATAACTTCTTGATGTGTGAATATGTTCATTGTGAATGTTTTGTATTCTAATGATCCTTTCTTTTCCTCTGTGTCTAAGGAATAATGTAAGATTAATTGCTGGCTCCGGGTGAATCATTCTGGATTGGTTTTAGGGGTATGTTCGATTTGTGTGTCTTAGGTTTATCGTAGCCGCTTATAATCATCTAAGGTACAAGGTCACAAAATATCTGAATTCGTATCGTCGTACATTAGAAGCAAAATTCTAGTACTGTGCGTATAATAAGGTAATTTTTGAGAAAGAGGAACAATCTCTATTTACATTGATGGGTTTACCTTTGTATTAATCTATTACGGGCAGATTCAAGAAAATTTACGTTGAAACCTACCTTGGAACTCCCTAAAACGCTAAAGAAAAATTTTACCCAGTTTAAAACTTATGTTCCGAAAGACACAGGGAGTGGAAATTACCAAATCACTTTGACAATGCATGAATGAATATGTCGGAATGACTAAGAGGAGAAACTTTAACACCTGGGTCATGAACCATATTAAAGAAAGCAATGAATTTCCGACATTGGCCTCTCAAAATACATGCGCATGTAGTAGTAGTTGAACTAGGATGTCAAACTACTATATAAAACAAATTCTTATAAAGAACAACTGGTTTATGAGAGCACCTTTATCCATAAAATACATCAGCCGAGAGATTAGCTTCCTTGCTTTCTGTGTACGTGGTCATGGGTTCAGTTTCCGCCGGGGTCCATTGAACAGAGTGATTCGGAAACCACTTTACTAAAAGCTCTAGGTCCTGTTTTTATAACCTCACGAGCTCATTTAGGACGTCAAAATAAATTCAGTCAGTAAAAGAATACAACTACCCAGGCTTATATTGTGATTTTTATTATCCACGTTTTTATATTTTACACACTTTAAACATTTAAAATAAATAAAATTTTACCCATCTTTTAACAGCATAGTTGCATTTCGTTTCACAGTACACTACTTTTTTTTTTTTCGCATAAAACAGCAATTTCGAATTCCTCGATACCAAAGTTTAGACAAAACTTATTTTTTCGGAGGGTTCCATCAATCACATATTCTTACCCTTTTACTTCGCCCGATGAAGTCGATATATGATTTTGCAAAACGAGTCGTGTTTATTATCGCCGTATCGTTGTATGATTTGAAACCAGCGAGGATGGAAACTCTCGTTGAAGCGAAGTTTGTAATAAGTTATGTTAATGGAATCTTAGTAATATAGTTCATCATCCAGAAGTGATGAACAACGGCAACATATCTTTATTTATGGAATAATATGCACCAAAATATACAGGTAGTCATAGGAAAGGGGGAACAGTTCTATTAACTTCCTGGATTTCATTATAACTGTCAGAGATAGTAAGTTCATTACCACAGCGTACTGAAAACCTATCCCACTTCATTCTTCGATCATCAGCGCGTTTAATCTACCAAAGAATTAAACATCCTACTGTACTCTACCTGTTCTATTACAAAAGATCCGGAATATCTACAAAGACTAGTTTCAATCAGTGAGCTTTTTCAGTAAGTTTTCAACAAATAGTTACATCGGTGAAGATCAAAATGAACCAAGCTAATGAACGGACATCGGATACGCAGAAAGATGCTAGTAAACAACCAGAAAAATAAATTTGATTCTCACTTCTGTATTATACAAAAAAGAAGAAGAAGAAGAAGAAAGTCTAAGCAAGCTCCTTTCAGACCACTTCAAACGTTTTTCTAAATCTGGTCCTTAAACATGTCAAACCAGTGTAGTTGAAACAAGAAGCTAATGATTAAGAGCTCTGGTAACTATAAGGCAATTTGCCTAGGCTTCAAAATAATATACATATAATGTACTGCTAAAAAGATACCGAGCTCAGGAACTTGAGGATAGTAAAAAGTGAAAGGTCAGTTTCATTTGAATTATTGCCGTCCGTGCATATTAATAATGAATTTATTAAGGATATTACGTGTTGATTAAAACATATACTGAGAAACAACCACAAGGTTCTGCCTTATAAGTTTATTAAACTTGCGAATACATTTACAGCACTGAATATTAGCCAATCATTTACTACATTGAAATCTGAAGGTCCGCTAAACGATCTTGCAGGGCTTACGGATTCTTCTTTGCAATTTATTTTTGGAAAAACTTTTAAAAATCTTGTTAAGTTTTAGTTTACCAGAAACAACAGATTGATGAAATACTTGAAGCTGCCGCCATGTTCGTTCACTTACAAGTCCACCATATGGAGTAAAGTGCTCGACATCTTATTGAGACTCAGCCTTTTTTAGACTTTCATGATACTCCTATCGACGGTAGTTTTAATGTAGGAGTTTTACCTTTTGTCTTTTAATTCACCTAACGAAGCTTGATAGGATGAAGTGAAATACTGTGAGTAGACTTCAGCAACATGTTCAGGTACCTTTTTTAAAAAAAAAAAAGTTCTAGGTGTTTATATTATGGACAAAAGCAGTTATGCCTGTAAAACCGCATATATTCTTTTAAAATAAATTTGATTTTATGTCCTATATGCTGTAAACACGTGTTAGCGCGGACGTGCTTACTGGTTTTCAACATGTACCTTGAGACCCTGTATATGGTTTGTGATAGTTACCATTTTTATCAGCTTTCGCAACAATAAATGACATCTCTGGTCTACAAAATAGTGAATAACAGTCATTTCCAACGTAACACTCAAATAGAGGGATTTTATCTTGTAACGATAACCGTTCGTTATGTACCGATCTACTCTCAGATAAATAAAGCGATTCGGTTACTTTATTTTTAGTTTTGGCTGACCTATCAGCTGTAGCATCTTTAGTAGAACCTATGTTTGTATGTCTGTGCATTTTAGGTTAAGTAGAATACTTAATGGTTATATTTTAACAACAAAGTTGGCTTAATCAATGAATCACTCAGATTCTATCATGTAATCTCTATCCGCAGATAGCTTTACATATAAATTTGATAAGGTTAGCTTAGTTATCATTACTTTGATAAAGTAAAGACTTCATTGGATTAACAAAATATAATTCCTTATGAATTGTAAACTCAAGCGAACAATGGAAACAACATTTGTTGACTATTGTTATTGTTAACAAGATTATTTTATAATGAAATTCTCCTAAATATTCAATCAGATGAATACATAATTAAAGATATAACATATTTTCTCATGTTTACCTTATTTTATGTCTCTCTTCATGCAAGAGACGGTTTGATACATGTCAAATTCATATGAGATAGGAAACTCATTCCTAGAAGCTGTCTAGGTTTTTTCATACTCCCTTCATTATTCTTCCTTCCTTCTCTTCTGTCCTATTGCCACCAAAACAGAACCTCGTTCCATATCTTTGAATCATCAAAGATCACCATATTGACCTATAAGTCATTTTATATCTTGTTAATCTCGTATCATAACATCATTTCAAACTGTAAGTTGATATTAACATCATTAATCAGTTTTTTTCTTTTGTGTATCCCAAAAGTTAGATACCCTTTCAATCTATACACAAAATTCGTCAGTAGATTTATCACTAACTTAGGAATATATAAGTACAAGTGTCTTAATTTGACCATATTCTGAAGATTCGAATAACTTAACTTCAGTTTTATAACCACTGTAGTTAATTTGCTGGTCGAAATTCAGAGTCAGCCAAGATTATTTTAAAGCAGATTTTTGTCTTTCCAACAGCGTCTTGAAGCCAGGAAATTGGAACAAGCGAACAACCCTCATTACTTAAAATCTGATAGGTCGACATTACTCAACAAGTTGAACAGTGAAGAACTAGGGGAAATACCTATGGCAGAAATCGAACTAGCAGTTCCCTTAAAAATTCCAGGTATGGTATGCAAATTTTGATAGTTTTGAACAATTAATGAAACTTGTAAACACTTCCGGTTTCGCACTATTAAGCGGAGCAATCAGTGATGAGCTAATTTGGGAGGTAGAAGAAAACGTATATTTAAAACGTTAAAAATTTGTTTGTTGTTTTAAACAGGTTTTAATTATTTTCATTGAGTCCGTAACGATAATAATATGTCAGACCTACCTTTCAATACAGATATGTAAGGAATCCTCGTATGATTTCCAAGTAGAACTCAAAAGGGTGCACGAAAATATTTTCAGGCGGAAATTTAGGCCCTTCTTCAGTATTTCTGAAAGGAGAAGGACACTGAGATTGGACAGGTTTAAGTAAGCATTGGAAAAACCATGTCAAAGAACATAGAAACAAGACTAGACTAAATTACTTAGTGTATCTTATATGTTACTTGACAAAGTTCTGCTACCGCTTGTTTTCATCTGTCCACTCCCCATGTTCGTTCTCCTTTCACAATTACTGAAGAAGGCTCAATATTTTCCAGGGTGTCTACTACACGGAAAAGTCACGAAATTCCCCCAGTCCCGAACTGGGAAATTGGTCACGAAAGTCTCCAAAATGTCTTGAAATTAAGGTGCTGGTCACGGAAAAATATTACTGACAAGGAATGTTCGTGACCTTGAACGCTCAGAACCGCACGAAAATTGGCTTAGAATATAAATCACTCATCCCAAAAACAGTGGTATGAGCCATTCGCTTGCAAAACTGCGCGTCTTACCACGAGAGACATTTGAATGATCACCTATTCAAGGTCTAAGGGAGTTACTTTGGTAACACGAAGAGACAAAATATCGATATAAGAGGGCCAAAAACACACATATTGCAATGTCGTGACCGATTGCTGTATTTCCCTCTGCTTAAAATAATTACGCTATCTAAACAACAAACCTTTTCCACTGACCTGATAGTGTTGCCCCGCTATTCACTCCTCAAAGTGCAGGTGTGGAATTTCAATAAAATGGTCAAAGCAAAGTGGAACAGAACAAAATGCACATCTGACTAAAGCCACTTTTTCACATTCAACAGCACTTCTGCATTCAACCAGTCCAATATCAAACTATTAACCACACTAATTACATTTTCAAACGATGATATTATTATGTCAGTGTCATAACCTGCCTTTTGCCAAGCATATTGTAATATAGGCTTGTACTTCGGTGCAGAAAGTTGATTGTATAGCACAGAGGGAAGTCTGATGATGAAATGACGATCGTGTAACTTTACTTGTGGTTTTTCACATTATAGTCTTACAAAATCAACGATCCTTCTCACGTAGAGCTTATATTGCTAAAAAAAAAAAAAAAGTACACATCTATAGGTTGGCAATATTTTGTCGTCTTCGGTGGCAATATCTTGATCGTAACATCCTTGTTCGGAAAACTTTCATCTAACAGAGTACGATCTTTATGGCCTGACCAGGAATCACACAGCAATAGGCTCTTCGCATCGTCACGTACATGTTCACCAAGGACGGTAGTTAGAAAACTTTTCATATGCTCTTTCGTCATTTTGCCACGTTTGCTTGCCTCCACATGAATGTTTCGTGGACATGTTGCTTCAAGTTCCTTTGAAACATTTGGACCAAAAGTGCCTTGTGGCTCGTGAAAATAGATATAGAGCTTGTTAGCTAATCTGCCACTCATTGATAAAGCCACATCAATTGTATAGCTGTGTGTAGAGCTATGCACAGACTGCTACACCAGCTGTAGTTTTCTCGCCTCTGTGAGATAGTATTAACAATAAAGACATTTCACAATTAAATTGACTTTGGTCACTGTTCCAAACATTTTCTTTGTTCACACTCCCGTCTGTTACATATTTGTTCATTCCTTCACAAACCCTTGTGCCTTCCGACGAATACTATGATCTTGGATGTCCGTACGTGTGACGAACGTAGTAATATGCCAGGAAGAAATGCCATATTCAGCCTTAATTTGTTGATAAAAGTAACCGAAGCTGTGAAATTGTCTAGGCCAACCACTTTCGACGCTTCTAGTGCCCATATTTGCAGATGCCAATAGTGAACAGCAGATCCATACGCTCTTGCCCTATCAAATTGTGACATTACATACTCTTTTATAGTTTTTAATTGTGACAGCCTGTTTCCCTTGGAAGTAAGCTCGATCTCGTCTTTTGCTAGTTACATAATCTAATATTACCTTGCAATTTGATTTACTTCGAATGCACTTATAAGTTTTCTATAGGAGTTAAAACCACGATTGTAATAGTCTTCGTAAATGTTCTCCAGTATGTTGTCATCAATATCTTGTAATATACTGGCCCTCGACATTTTGGGTGGAGATGGTACGCACTCACTTTCACTTGAAGGTTCCTGTTGCTCTGGAGATGAAAGTCTTGTACTGCTGGACGGGCAAACTACAGGTACGGGCTTCCTGTACTTCAAAATCACTATACCTATCCAGCGTATCTTCATGCATTTCTGTGTCATCCTCATTGTATTTGTGAATTATTATGCTATATAACATATTCATGAACTCCATATTCTCCGATTCAGCATATATTCAGCACGTCGCAACTTTGCCTCTAACAGTTTGACAACATTCATGGGATTAATTCGCCTAATGATACCGATGTACACTCTTTACACTCTAACCCACAACCGAACACTCCAAAAGAAGGCCTCCTACTGCAGCTATACTATTCACACAACTAAAGTGAGTACTTGTTCGTGCAGGTACAACATGCAACTGTCGAATGGCGCTAGCAGACAACAGCTTCGTTTTGCATGAGAATGACTCATATTACTATTTTTGGGATGAGCGATTTATATTCTAAGCACATTTTCGTGCGGTTCTGAGCGTTCAGTGTCACGCATATCCCTTGTGAGTAGAGCTAAACAATTTATTTCCGAACTTTTACTAATTGATGTTAGTGCTGTTCTACCAAGTAGTTTTAACCCGATAAACCAGAAATGGTGGACATGCCATGTGTATTTCATTTATAAACATGTAACACATAGCGTCGCCTCCAGGGCGTAAGTTGCATTTTTATTTTTTTACAGGAGAGAGGAAAAAAGATTTTGCTTGATTTGAATCTCTCGGTACTCTCTCAGACTGGAAGCAAACTGAATTTTTTGTGTTATTTTGATATTTATAGGTCAAAGGTTATTTATTATGCCTTTTATCATGTACATTTTCATACATAACATTTTTTATTGAATTTCAATATGTTAGTGTCGTACATACGCCCTTATATCATAAACAACTTATTTCCAACAAAATACTTAAATAAATTTCTACATACCAGTGTTGTTTACTTACGCAATAATAAAACAGTATAAAAGTGTTTACCGATTATACACAATGAATTAAAAACACAATTATAACAGCAGTCCGTTCCGCCGCTATTTTTTTCTATCAGATGAAAAGTAATTTTTCTAGATTGGACTTTACAACGTTCTATTTATACAACCAAGGTAACGAAAGGGAATTCAGTACTTGTTTTTTCACACATGAAGATGCAATAGTGCTGATTAATTTTTATCCATAACAAGAATAATTCCAATCTTCATTAGCGATTACAGTTTACGCGCAAGTGCTTTTACTGAGTGTCGGAGTAGGAAATCTCTAAGTAGTCCTTAGCGTCATCGGATGTAGCGAGACTTGCGAAAAAAAAGCTGTGATACTCGTGAGGTATTACTTTAGTGTTACAGAGTTTCATTAAATCATTCTTCTTTTCCTTGGAAATTGGTAGCAGTCGTGAGTAAAGCTGTGAAAGATTGTATTCCTTTCCAGGTGTTCGTAAGGATCTTGAATGTGAGGATTCTCTAAAAGGCTCTGTCATCCTTTCCTTGAAGAGAATCTTATTTTCGTCTTGTGTGAATCTCAACCATCTTAACTTTTGCCATGGCAAAGTAACACGATTCTGATCTTTGAATGTAGCTAACTTATAATAGCTTTTTGCGGCATCAAAATTATAGAAATCTGTTGACATCGAATGTACCGTGAATGGCTGTGGCTTCCGTCTTGCCATCTTGGCAACTACACACCAATCAGAAGGTGTATAAACAGCTATAGTCTTCTTTGCGTGTTCAATGACGCTGTGCATGGAATCAGCTTCCATCTGAGTGTGTCCTGGTTCAGGAAACTTGTGGTTAATACAGGTTACACTTGTATTATGGACCGCATACATACACATTGCTGCAAATTTCTTGTTCAAATTCTGCCCACCACAACAGTCTGAGTACATCGTCACTTGTTTTACTCGAGGAGGTAAATTTCGTAAGTATAGTAGAATGCAAGAGGCAATTTCATCAGGGCCTCTCTTACCCCTTGTTTCATCCCATATGTAACAAAACCCTTCGCGCGTGGCTAGATTGTAGATGGTCAAGTTGTAAACATTAAGTTTACGAACATAATACAGAACACCCGTTTTACATGATTGCGTTGTCAAGACTTGTTGGAGATCGAAACAGGGTTACACGAGTGTCGTCCTTTGTTGCTTCTTCTTTGCCTTTTTGCTTTTCTGATCTTGCTTCTTCTTTTCGTTTCAAATGTTCTTCATAAACCAATTTCTCTCTTTCCTTTTCTTCAGAAGACAAATTTTTAAATCTGACACAAGTTTTACATTGATCTTTCTTCGGCTTGTGTATATTAAAATTAATTTCTTTCAGAATTTTCCAGTATGAAGTACGCCCTATTACGTTTTCAGGAGAGACTTTCTTCTTGCAGTATTCCTTATAAAGGTTGTAAAGCTTCTCACAAGACAGTCCTGGCTCGACGTAATAATAGCAGGTTGATGAAGATCGACAATAATGAGATTCAACTCGGGGCATCGATAGTACATGCTCGTTTGCTATATTTTTTGCTGGTGATGTTAAACTGTGTTTCGGTTTGTGTTTCCCTCGAAGCTCGTGACCTGTACTTCCGGAAGGAAGCCCTTTCTGCAGAACGAAACGACACACTTTATCACTAACGTCAAGAGTACAAAGGAAAAACTGCTTGCAAACTTGTATCATTTTCCCATCGATAGTTAAATAATAGTCAACTGTGTATCGCCTTCTGGACGTGGTGTTATATTTTCCGCGTAACTTTAACCTTCGTTTCATGTGACGCAGAAGATAATCTCTCTGTCTATGAATGGCTGCTAGTTTCCAGTACAAACTATGCACAGATTTCCGTTTCTCTTCATTGATAATTCGTTTGCAACTGTACACGCATCTACATGAAACATTGCGTACACTGCGAGCCTCACGAATTTTGCCAGCACTGGTTACGTATTTCTTACCCAAATTACGATTAATTTTGGCTTTATTTTTTTTTTCCAGTTCATGGGATTCGATTGCTTTGGATGAACCTGATGATTTTGTGGTCACATTTGTTTCTATTAGCATTTCATCACTTGAGGTGCTTTCGTCGCTGTCCACCTTAAATTCCGGGTCGGCATCACTGTCATACGATACACTAATATCAGTAATGGAGTGTCCGGAGTCTTCTTCTTCCAAAAGCCTGGATATTTCCTGACCAGATAGCGAAACACCGTCCATCCTGATCACTCTCTTCAGCTCAACTACAAATAAAAACTAAAGAAAGGCCCAATAATCCAACAAACTGCAACATTATTTAGTTTACTTATTCACCGCCAACAATAAAGCAATGGAAAGAAAAAAATATGTAAGGTAAAGCGGCTTCTTTTGAAGTCTCAATTGCTTTAATACGGATCTGAATGCAACTTACGCCCATCCATTGTATGTATGCTCAGAAATTTATTTCCTGCAATGTGAATGTTGTTTTTCTGACATAAAGGCGTAAGTGAACTTAAACCTTTCTGTCATGGACAACTTAATGAAACACTCTTTTATGTCTTCCAAACTTTGAACTGTAAATCTGTTTTTATTGGGAATTAAGATACATCAATTTGCCAGGTGCAAGAATGTAACATAAGTGATTCAATGAGCGAAAAAAATCTATTTTCAAAAAAATGTCACTTACGCCCCTCTGTTATGGAAGCGATTAGCTCTATGTAACACACTGACACGCACACATTCACACAAACAATGCAACCAAAAAAGTTGTTGCCGTTCTAGAGCAGTGATAAACAAAGAGCAATACAGTGGTCGGTACGTACCTTTAGGTTTCGAAGTAACCTCCATCAGCATAAAACCCCTTTTGTCAACGTTCCTGCAACTGCACAATACCCTGGTGATAAATGTCGGCGATCTTCGAGGCAAAGAAGTCCATGACTGTGTTCCGCAGGTCTCCCTCACTGGCGAAGGATCTCCCATGGAGGTAGTTGTCAAGGGAATGAAACAGGTTGTAATCCGTTGGCGCAAGGTCCGGTGACTATGGTGCATGGCACAGTGTCTCCCAGTCAAGTTGCTGAAATGTCTCCTGGGTCCTGTTTGCCACATGTGGCTTGGCATTGTCGTTGAGGAACAGCACACCCTTGCGATTCACCAATGCCGCCGCCTCCTACCTCAATGCACGGTGCACCCTTTGCAACTGCTGTGAGTAGAGGTCAGCAGTGATGGTCTGACCAGGTGGAAGGAGCTCGTAATGCACCACTTGGCGATAAGTCCACCATACAGAGAGCATAACCTACCGTGGGTGCAGAGGTAGTCTTGAGATGTAAGGAACAGGGTCACATAGCGACAACCAATGTCTGGTACGCTTGGGATTGTCATAGAGAACCCACTTTTCGTCACGAGTGAGCAAGCGATCAAATATGGATGTGTTAAGGTCCAAGTGAGCAAGGACAAACAGGCTGTCACTTGTTGTTCTTTGTTGGTTGCCGACAATTTGTGGGGTACCCACTTGCTTAACCTGTATGACTTCCCTATCCCATGCAGGTACAGTCTGACTGTTTCAGCAGAAACGTGGAACCTTTCTGCAAGTTCATCACACGTTAGACCACTGTCCTCCTCGATTGCTGCTTGTAGGGCCTCCCCATCCAACACACGTGGTCGTCCACTGTGAGGTTCATCAGCAAGGCTCACATCTCCCGAACGGAATTTCTGGAACCAATGCCTGGCAATGCGTTCGTTCACGGCATTCTCACAAAATGCCTGGCATATGCGGCAGCTGACAGGCCTACTTTAAAATCATACAACAAACACACGCGAACGAGTTGCTTCGATACCTCCATTTCTCTTTTACACTGGACGAGTTAGGACTGCTATGTGTGAGCACCGTGCCTGTATTACTGAAGGTGATGGTCAGACTAACTGCCGATCGCTTGGCAGGCACATGCGTCCTTTCGTTTCCTCTCTGTGACCGCATGATTAATGGGACGTCACAATCGGCAAAAACTTTTTCGATTACCTTGTACATAAACAAGGTGTTGCAATTAAAGAAGATCTCTTGCGTCTCCCCCCTGTCCAGTTTCTAACAAATGAGCGGTTTGACTGACAAGTGGTGTAAGTCCAAAAATTCCGAAAATGGACTAGTAATATTGTCGAAAACTAGACAGCTAGATCTATAAAATCACCATGCGGTGTGTGTACCAGTTATGAAGTTTGGCCACAGAGTGCGTTGTAAGTTATTCCACTACATTGAATGGCCGATCGGTTTCAACTTTCAATCTTCCTGTAAAATTGCTATTATGTACTTACACCAGTTCTCAGCCAAATCTCCCAAATGTCGTTAAAATTTAGAGACTGTGAACACGGCAGTGGAGTTATCTGGGAAATCACTTTACGATCCAATACAAAACTGTTCTAATAGGAAGATACATGAAAAGCTACTTTTTGTGGAAAAGATACTGATGTCGTTCAAAAAATGTCCGGATTCTGAACAGGATTCTTAAGACGGGCGTTAAAACAGTTCAAGTCTGATTATAAATGGAAATCGTGAATAGCTGGTAACAAAAAAAAAAGACTGCTTTGTTCAGAAAAATTGCTTCATAGTAGAATAAAACTATCTACATGGACACAATCTAAACAAGGTTGACCGACAAATGATTAGGTAAGTCCAGTGAGCTTTGGAAGAGGCGCAAGACCGAGAAGTTTAGAATACATACACATAGCAACTGACATATGCAGCCCACATGAGTAAGAGAGCTTCAGGTAATGTTGATACCTCCAAGATCATAAAAGACAGTACCATGACACAAACGACAGCCACAAAATACAGAAGAATTATGTTCCTCACAGAATCATGCTACCTAGAAACACGTGCTCAGAAGCTCCAGCAATTTTAGTAGAAGCTGATCCAACTAAAAGGAAATATGAAATCATCTGCGCAGCGAGAATGTTTATCCATGTTATTCGCTGATGAAAGAGACGAAAAAAGATTGTGATCCTTGTGATAAGGCGATAAGTATAACAGAAACTCGTGCTGAAATTAACTTACAGGGCCTCTTGAATCACACAACTTCACGATTGTGTAAATACCTGGAGGATGTTTTAGCAACACTAACTGCAACACTTGCAGAAGAAATACACAGTTTAGAACTACTATCAAAACTGGGCTCTGATGGTGCTCTCAGAGACACGTATCAGCCAAAGTCGCAGGAAAACTCAGATGACAGCAATGAAGACATCGAGGAAGAAAGGGGAAGGAGTGACTCCCAAAGAACTCTGCATAAGATACGTAATATCACATGTACTTTTTGTTTCGCCTTCTTGCAGATTTGTTTCACGTTTTATTATCACAAACACTAAATTACAACATTTATTGATATTACAGCGCTTACTGTTTCGATTAAACCCGCCAAATAATTTTTGGCCACAAATTGACAGCAAATACTCCACTGTGCGATGTTTCACATACTAATTGACTTCTCACTTAAGCGCGTATATAATGAAATAAATGGAATGGAAATTTAAGAATCTGTTGGAAAAAGGAAATTATTTACGAAACAGGAATACTTGATAGTTATGTACTAAATATTTACCAATTTAATGTGTTTTATTAATACTACGTTACTGTTGAATAATCTTCCCTCATTTACCTTTTTTTAAAAAAAAAAAAAAATTCAGCCACGTTTATTACTTTTACTAGGTCTAGCATCATCGGAGAAGTACTTAAGTTTTGACAACAAGGGCAGTAAGCAGGTGAGAAGGAAAAAGAAGAAAGGGAGAAAAGGTGAGAACAGTACATGTGTTTATTTCATTTATTTGTAAAAGCATCTTAAGTAATGGCACCCGACTTTTGTTCCTTGTAGGTTGCATCTTGCTTTGAGTTCGTCTCATACACTTGGAGTTCCTATTCCTTCTATCCCTTTATATGCAGATCTTAATTTTTGAACGTGTGGATAACCATTGCATGGAAACGCTTGTAATTTGGCAGCGGGGCAGTTAGTATAATTTTGGAACAAAATAATGTGTCATATTTTTTGTTACCGAAACCATATCATTAGTTTTGTTTGTTTGTTTATTCTCATTAACTGTGTCTACAAGAAAGAAGGGAGAGCAGTGTCCCTCCACTGATTTAGACAGCTGTTCCTCCCATTTCTCTTTGTACCCTGTACATGTTTTCGGAAAACAGAGTTGGCAAGCGTATATTTTGTCGCCCCCCCCCCCCCCATCCACCCACTCTAGATAGATACACAAGATGACTACATAATAGCAACAATTTTGTTTCATCCAAGGTCAGTGGATCGGGAAACCAAACAACCAATACGACAGCAGCGGAGTCAGGTACTTATCCGTATTGACCGTCAGACATACTCGACTTCTCTCCTCATTCTTTCCCGGAAATTGTACTTACTGACGTTATCTCTCAAATGCAAAGGCTGCAGATACCAGAAATCAGTAATATCGAAAGAAAAAAAAAGACTGCTCAACCATTGTACTTTTATACATTGCTTTATTATGTCTGCTTAGGAGCGCATACTTTAGGAAGCAGGATGATTTCCCTGTTACTTTTGCTTCAGAGTCCCTTTGAAGAGTTACGGTCTCAGATTTTATATGACCATCTCAGATAGTTTCGTTACTCACGTTTGTGATGCACTTTTGCATTCAGCAGATTTATTCAGGCCTATAATTTTCCATTTTTAATGTTACTAACAAGGGAAGCTGCCAATGAGTATCGCATTGAAACTTTCACAGGGTGTAGTACATGTGGACAGATAAAAGCATGTTAGTCCTAAGTTCCACAATTTCTTTGAATCGGAGTAATAGGGAGTTTCATCATGCAGCTAGGGTTGTCAAAGGTCTCTTATAGGTCAGTCGTGCATTTCTGTCCTACTGATATTTTTACACATTGGCTGGAAAGGTGGTGGTAGGAGACAGACGCTTGTTTTAAACAAATCATTGGAACTATATTTGAACAAACACGTGCGTACAAGAACAAATCTGGTTTGTGTTAGTATAATTGAGCTGTAGAAAGTACTGTGTCGTGAATTCTGGAGCTACAGTTATTCCTTTTCAGTTTATGATGTTAAATTACTGCTAGTGTTGAGTGATGTGTAAAATGAATCTAGATATTTGTAGGTGCCTGTCGTTTGTAAAATTATAGATCAAAGAATCATTTTTGACGAGCCCTACAAAAAAAAGTTCCGCAGAGTACCGCGGTAGTTTGTCGTTCCTGTGGTAATGTTACTAAGTAAAAGTATAATATAAAAAAAATCAGATACCACAAAGGACCACTTTGTTAAATAAGAGCGCATTGTATACAGGGAGTGCAAGCAGTGTGACTTAATTCGTCTGGGAACAGAATCGTTACCAAAAATGAACTATTTTTACTGTTAAAGAAGCGTAATTTCTTTGGGTTATAACGTGCTAAATGTAATGCAATCGTATTCAAATACATTTTGGATAAAGTGAATGTGTCCAGTTGTCCTACAGACATTGAGAAATGTAATGAAAGTGTTTGTGTCAAAACTAATAGCAAAGTGGAAAACGAGTAGAAACATTTATTTAGGTAAGCCAATCGGTTAACGCTAACGGTTTGTTAAAGCTGTCGTTAACTTCAATCATCAGATTTTCGTCGATTAAATATTTAACGGTCCGATAGTGATTGTGTATTTCGAAAGTTTGAAAACAGGAAACAAGAAATGGAAAGCATAAACACAGAATTGCTTGATGAAATATACAACTTGGCACAATGCATTTCAATAGTTTTAAAGATCAAAAACATCTAAAAACAATGTTGCCTGCTTTGCGGGCAATGTAAATATGATGTTCGAGTATGTTTAGGGGCCTATATGGGTATGCTTAAGAAGACGCGCTCTAAAGAATGGTTTTACAGGAAAAGTAGACGTGTGCGCTACGTATTTAGGCCTAAGGTATAAATTACGCACTTGATCATCGTTTTCAATATATATCGTACAAAAAAAAAAGGGCAAACTTGTAAAAAAAAAAAACGCTTTACTACTCCTTTTACATCTTAACGATTAACATAATTCCTTTTAAATAATTTCAGGAGAAAACTTTTCTCTAATACGTGTCTGTATATAGTTTACAAAACTGTTTCGGAGAGTGGTAGTACATGCCAGAAACGTCGATTTAAGATATTTTGGGAGGGGAAATGATGTGGAGTAAAAAAGAAAGTATTGTGAACATTACCGATCGTGTATTATAAATGTTCACATGTAAACAGGAAAAGTTAGCATAACGATAAGATTTCTTCATATTACGTACAAAGAATGCTTTTCCGTCGAGTATATCTCCTTTAACTATTGCCAATAAGTCATTCCTATTCATATTAAGTATTTCTTACTTTTAGCTACTTCTGTTATGAAGGTACTTGCAGTTGATATGGATATTATTTCGGATCCGTGCAATGAACAATATGGAGCAAGGATGATGTGAGTGCAAGAACACGCATACGCCCTTCAATAATGTGTCCCAGCCCCGGGTCAAGTTCAATTTAGGTAAGCCAAAAAATGTAAAATTCACAGGAGAAAAATTGCAACAAGTACGTGCAATTAATTAGCTACTTCCGCGTGGGAGTTGAACACAAGCATGACCTGTTAAATGTGATGTGCTTCAAGTATAATGATAAAATAATTATCCTGGCTTTACCTAACCTATCTACGCTTTCTAGCGCCCCTCGATATCTTTCCATTAATTATGTAGCAAATACGTGATATTCATCACACGAAATGACGCCACTGATATTCCCCATGTGGCGCCGTACCTGTGTGTAAAGTAAATCGATTACGTATTTATGTAAATTATTATTAAGTATGGCTTTTCGAAATTGAATTTGGGTTGCTGTCTACCGCTAGGTATTTACAGAAGTGCAAGGGAATGAGTGGTATAAAGCGTACGTATTGTTCAGTAGCTGGATGACCTAAATTGAACTTGATCCATGAGCCACCCCGTTGCTTGACTTTATTTCATTATACTTGCATGCATCCGAAATTATGAAAATAACATTGGAACTACATTTAACGCCACACAACATAAGTAGCTAACATAAAGTATTACTTCCATGAAATAGATGAAAACTGGCTAATCCTGTTCATCCTATAACTTCATTTATAAGAATGAAGGGCTTCAACCTTTTGAGCACTACAATTAGCTATGTAAACGAAAGTAGAAACAATCTGTATTAACATATTAATACATAAGAAACATTTTTCAACTCATCTGTTTCTATTCCTCTAGTGTGTCGAAAAGATATATATATACTGAAACTTGCTACCGTAAGTCGGAAGAGGATAAGATTCTTGCCTTGTTTACTGTTACGGATTGTAATATTATTTTATTGGCATTTATTTGGAGATCATTTGAATACATATATACATACACACACACAAATGTATAAAAACAAACACACGAACAAGTGCCAGCAACCTATTGCTTGCGGATTGCGAGGTTCATTTGTTAGGCGTACACAACTTTTCACTCTACCAATCAGAATTCGTTTAGCTTATGAGAAATTTAGAAATCAAGTGGTTTCTTCACTTAACGGTCCGATTGTAAACGGTTTGTTAAATTTGTAATGTTAGCGTTCGTGAAATGGAAAAATTTTAACAGACGGTTAAAAATTTAACGCACGGTTAGTTATCGGATGGTTAAGCTATATTTAATCGACGTTGGAGAAACCGGCCCTATGTTCAGAGAGTTGTTTGACGTCATATTTTGACTCTTCAGTCAATCTAGAATGATTGTGCTTATAGCACAGTACGTCAGGTTTTGGACGGGTCTATGCTTGGGACCCGGGCTGACCGGGTGACCCGATTTCGATCTCGTCACCCAGACGACAAAGTAGAGCATTTGACCATGGCATCACCACATCCTAACAAGTCGCCTTCGCGGACAGACAAGGAGAAGAAGGAGACCAAGAGATAGAATAAAGAGAAAGTCACTGAAGATAATAGTAAGAAAGCGCATATAATTACCGAATCAACCAGTGACACAGCAGAGAAAATAGAAGTAGAGGAACAGACAAGTATCGTACCGACTACCACAAGATATCGTGTGATTAAGGTAAAGAATGAAGCAGAGAATCCAGGTGGTTTGAGGGGGTTATCCCCTTTCATTATACAAAAGCAACTTAATTATGTTGCAGGCGAACTTCAGCATGTTAAAAAGCTTCGCAACGGCACCTTGCTGGTGGAGATTTCTACCTATAAACATACAACAAATCTCCTAAAAATGAAGACCCTAGGACAATTCGACGTTCAAGTTGAACAGCACCGTCAACTAAATTATAGCCAGGACGTTATATCATGTTGGGACCTGAACGAAGTCCCTGAAGAGGTGATTAAAAATGAACTCGCCAGCCAAGGTGTAGTGAATGTTAGACGCATTAAAACAAGAAAGAGCGGTGAACTCCAACCTACAGGGTCGCTAATTTTGACGTTTGCCACCCCACAGCTCCCCAAGGACGTGAAGGCAGCTTTCTATAGCTTACCTGTCCGTCCGTATATGCCGAGCCCGCTCCGCTATTTTAAATATCAGCGTACAGCTGGTAATGTGACCTCTGCTGTATGTGCAATATGCGGTACCAGCAGCCATGATGCGGATCCTTGCACGTCACTCAAGCTTCAGTATGTTAACTGCAAGGGTGAGCATACGGCCTGGTCGCATGACTGCTCGGTATTCAAAGAAGAAAAACGAATTCGCGAGCTGATGGTCATTTCTGCTGGTGATGCAAAACGTCGAGTAAGAGAGTCTCAACGCACCCTTCCATCTGGTGCGTTTTCCACTGTAGCAGCAAGACTACCAGTTAAAACTGTTTCGGTAGGCACCCAGACAGTCGATGTATCAACTCAGACTGAGAGACCTTAACCTGATAAATCTAAAAGAAAATCGTCAAGCAGCAACAACTCCTCAAGTTACGCCGAAGCATACTAGAACTCCATGGGATGTGCCCACCGTTGCTTCCCGTACTATTTTAAAAGCTAGTTGTATGTCACCACTCGCGTCGAGCTTCAAACGGCTGATTAATGTTATCGCTACTCAAGTAGCTCATCAACAGTCTCCACTTGCCCTGAACGAGTCGCGTTTGTACCTGAACTCAGATATCATTGAGGACGATCTGATGGACTCGGAGTTTACTGTAGTCGGAAAGGGAGGGAAATTTAAACCTAGACTTAAAAGGTGATATTTTTATTGATCTTCATCCCAATGGCTATGCTCCAATGGAATCTTAACGGATTTCATTTCCACTATGGAGAACTGCAAGTCTTGTTATCATATATTTCCCGTGTTGTAGTTTGCTTTCAGGAAACAAAGTTTAAAACAACTGAATCTGTGATCTTGAAGAACTTTACACTATATCGCACAGATTGTCCAACTGATGGTCGCGCATATGGCGATGTTGTTGATACGCTGTATTCAACATCTGTCCATATTGCTACGACCCTACAGGCGGTTGCTGTTCGCGTCCACCTTGAGCAGCATGTTACAATCCTGAATTTGTACATCACAAGGGAACAAGACTTAACGCTCCTTGACCTCCAGAATCTTTTGCAACAGTTACCCCAAGCTGTCATTTTAGTTGGACATTTTAATTCATATAACGTTATTTGGGGTAGTGTTCGTACAGATGTCCGCGGAAGAATAGTTGAATCTTTTATTGACGCTTCAAACTTAGTTTTATTAAATAATTGGTGCTAACAAGAATTTTAGTTTGGCAAGTGGCACGTACTCAGCGATAGACTTCTCTCTCTGCAGTGCAGTTGTTGCACCCATGCTGGCATGGCGTGTACATGACGATCTATGTGGTAGTGACCACTTCCCAGTAATTTTCAGACTTTTTAAACCTTTATCAAGCACCACGAAAGTTACTGCATTGGCATCTGAAGCGTGCTGACTGGAATATATATGAAATATATGCTGACTGGAATATATATGCGGCGTGCTGACTGGAATATATATGCAGCGCAGTCGCGCTCTACAGGTGTTCAATCGATATCCTATAGTGGCAAATTTAAATGCATTTCGACAGTCACAAGCATATATTCGACGTCCCATGAAACAAACTTTTTACATCCTTTCGTGAATACGTATCTTCCATTAATTCACAAACGCCAATCGACGGGTGGGAACGAGTCAGACGTTTGCAAGGCAACTGTCGCTCCGAACCATTGACTGCTCTGAAGCAAAACAATGTCTTGCATACTGACCCAGAAGATATAGCTAATCTTCTTGGAGCTGCCTTCGCAGCAATATCCAGCTCTCAGCACTATAATGCTGAATTCGTAAACATTAAGCGACAGGCAGAAATAATATCTCTACGCTTCCACTCGAATAATTTTGAACCGTATAATGTCTCTTTCACCGAGTGGGAACTTGAAACTGTCTTCCGGGATGTTAGAAACACATCCCCTGGACTGGATGATGTTCACTATGAAATGCTGCGACACCTTCCCTCCCAAGGAAAGGTCTTCTTGCTAAACCTCTATAATCAGATCTGGAGGACTGATAGCTTCCCTGCTAGTTGTTGAGAAGCTATTGTAATCCCCATTCTGAAACCTGACAGAGATAAACTAAACCCCACAAGTTGCCGTCCCATTACTCTCACTAGCTGCGTATGCAAGCTATTTGAGAGAATGATAAATCGCCGCCTAATGTGGTACTTGGAGAATAATAACTTGCTTTCCAATGATCAATGTGGTTTTCGACAATTTCGATCAACTGTCGACAACCTAGTCAGGTAAGAGTATCTTGTCCAGAATGCTTTCCTCCGCAATGAACACGTTCTCGCTGTGTTCTTTGATTTAGAGAAGGCCTTTGATACCACCTGGAGATATGGCATATTACGCCAGCTTAATGTCTGGGGCATTAGAGGCCACATGGCCCATTTTATATCAAATTTCTTACGTGATCGTTATTTTCGTGTCCGTGTTAGTGATCGTTTCTCAGAGCGTTATTTACAGGAGAACGCCGTACCTCAAGGGAGTGTGCTGAGCGTAACACTGTTCCATGTTACAGTGAATATTATTATGACTTGTATCCGCCCTCGTGTGGATGGCCTTTTATATGTTGACGACTTGACGATTGTCTGTAAATCTGCGAATATCAACCTTCCATCTAGGCAGATCCATTTGACGCTTAACCGTCTTGTTGACTGGTCACACCAGACTGGCTTTCGTTTTTCACCTACGAAGACAGTCTGTGTACACTTCTACCGTAAAGGAAATTGTTTTGTAGACCCAGATCTTTTTCTTGGAGACAGACAACTCCAGTTCGTCGAGGAGGTACGATATCTTGGTCTGATCATGGATATTTAGTTAAATTGGCGTAGTCACCTTCGCCAAATTAAAATTTCCTGTACCAGAGCTCTGAATTTGTTACGTGTTTTAAGAACCTTGTTGCGCATTTATCGCGCACTCATTTTATCGAAACTTCATTATGGTTGTTCCGCATATTCCTCTGCACGATTTTCTGCTTTACATACACTTGTGAGCGTCTATCATGCTGGAATCCGACTCTCCAATGGCGTGTATCGCACAAGTCCTAGTGACCAGCCTATTTGTTGATGCCGCTGAACCACCGCTCGAGATCCATAGGATGTAGCATGTGCTGAGTTATCTTGCTAAGATATCTTTGGCAGGCCACCCAGCACATAACTTAGTCGTATACCCAGTACAACGAGCCCTATATGAACACCGTGGTTACGCTACCCGACCACTTGACATCCAAGCATCAGAGTTGGAGAATCTGAATGCAGATCGGCCAGCTGTCTGCCCTGACTGTTTTAGTCTCCGTTCCCCGTGAACACTTGCCCGCCCACAGATTGATATCTCTTTATCCAGTCTAAAGAAATCGGAGACATCCATGATTGAATTCCAGCAGCGTTTTCGTGCGTTGCAGAATCAGAACCCACGTGTTATCTCTTTTTACTGATGGGTCTAAATCAGATGAATCTGTTGGATGCGCGTTTGTTGTAGATGGGGAACCCGCCAATTTTGTCATAATCCCAAAGCCAGTATTTTTACTGCTGACCTATATGCTCTTTTAAAGGCTTTGGATTTTAGTCTTGTTCGTGGTTTCAACCGCATCCTTGTTTGTACAGATTCAAAGAGTGTTGTTCAAAGCCTCGACAATATGTATTCTAAACATCCGCTCGTGCAGGATATCCTATGTAAGACACACGTCATCTGCTCTGCCGGTGGTGAGGTAGTCTTTCCGTGGATACCAAGTCATGTTGGTATGCATGGTAATGAATTGGCAGACGAAGCTGCTCGTGAGGCCTCTTTAGGAGCTAACATTGATATTCAGCATGTCTCATTTCAGGACATGTTGATATATTATAGCCAAGTTACGCGGAATGAATGGCAGCGACGATGGGATGACGTTGCTGTTAATAAATTGAAACAAATTAAGGTAACTTGTTCCATGGAAATCATCTTGCCGAGATAGTAGGCGTGAAGAAGTACTTTTATGTCGTCTACGAATAGGACACAGTCCCCTGACACACGGATATCTGTTACGACGATTAGACCCACCACATTGTAATAATTGCAATGTAGTATTAAGTATTCGTCACGTCCTTTTAGACTGTCCAGGATATAATCATCTCAGACAACGTTTTAACGTCCCCAATGACATGGCGTCATTGGTAGGTGACGAACCAAGTATATTGCGGAGAGTTTTTATGTATGTTCGTGAGACAGGATTATCTTTGTCTCTTTGAGATGATTGTGTCCTGTAGCTGTTAAGTTTTATGTATTACAATTGTTTTATTTTGTGAAGGCCCATTTACAGCCTTCACGTTTTTAACGTATGCTAGAGACTTTATACATCTTTAGTTTTTATTAAGTGTTATACTGGCCATTTACACCGGTAAGTGTTTTCTGGAGACCTTTTACATCTTCAGCTTATATATATATATATATATATATAAATTAACAGCTACATATCGACGTGACAAAGATCAGGGGCTTCCCCGTATCGGGACGGGCGTAAGCCATAGTGCTGTTACCGCCCATACACTTCATTTTATCTTATCGTAAAGCATTTGATCATTTCTTTGCGTTTAAGGGGTGACTGGGAGTGGATGTGTTACCCCCAGAGTACGAAAAATACGAAACGAGCTCATTAAATTCTGAGACTGGGTCCAGTTTTAGACCGGATCACGTATGTCCAGGTCAGCCCAGTCACCCCTTTGGATCACAAATCAAAAGAGATCAGCTCCGGTAAATTTTTACCTCCCCACTTCTGGTTTCGGTCTCTATAGTACCCTAATTTTCATTAACACACACTGTGGCTGTACTAGAGAACACTGGTGATACTAGTGGCTATAGAGCCAACTATGTTGGAGCAATAAAAATGGGTTGTTCTTTGGCTCTTGGCCCTGCCAGAGACTTAATAAAAATAATTGGAAAGTTCTTATATCCGGGCTTCTCTTTTATTTTGCTCCGCAGCCTTCTGGTTCTGCATGATACTTTCGCTTGCCCTCAAAGACTCTTCAGTAAGGAAGCAAGGGTACCCCCTATGGATCCCCCCCCCCCCCCCAGGACTAAATGGAACTAGTATTTTCAGAAGCTTCAAACTTCTCTGATTCACATTAGAAATGTTAACACAAGAAAAAAATGTTCCGAAGGGTCAAAATCCAATATGGCCGCCAGCCGCAACATACACTTTTTTAAAACCACACCTTTTTTTTTCTAGAGAAAAACACTAACAACAATGAAATTATGAAACATACCTTGTTTTATTTGGTAAATAACAAAATTAGCAAATTATATTGTTATGTGTATATTGTCTACGTTAAGAAGAAAAAAAGACGAAATCTCAGACATTTTAATTTTTTACGCTATTTTTCTTTTAATATTTACACTTTTTACGGTGTAGCTTGCTTAAAACTCACAATATCAGAAACAAGTTTGAGATAAAAGTAGTTGCCTGTTTCATAAGCTTTAAAATAATGTGTATATTTCAGTATGGCTGAGCAGTTACTGTGTTAGCTAATGAGATAGCATTGACGCACAACAGCGCGCGAACAATTCTTTATCTTCTATGTGTGCGCTATCCCCATTACGCTGTTGTAAGCTGTCAACGATTATGACGATTTGTCTTTTCTGTGGAGCGGCAAGTAAAATAGGTGATGAATTGGTAGTGCATTCTGGTGGCCTTTTCATGTTATATATCACGTACCCAGATAGCATGTCAGCGTGCAACAAGGTTGAGTCACGTCAAAATTGCTATGTGGTAGTGATAAAAGGTAGAAAAAGGAAGAAGGCACTTCAATTGTTCACTATTTTCTGTGCTGAGCAAGAGCAAATAGAATCCCATAGAAGATTAGTCATATCTCTGTTAGTTGGAAATTAAATTTAGTGTGTAATTTTAGTTCTTTATATAACACCTTTGAAGATGTGGTATTTTCAATTGAATGTTGTAGGTTATATTTATTATTTTCTGTCAGAGCGTAGTAATTGGATCATGACAAATTTTCTTTAAGTGGAATGAATGCATTACACTTAACAAATTACTTATTTGTTGGAAATACAATAAAGGAAGAATGGTTGGTTTTGATTTATTGTGTAATTTTAGTGGGAAATATTGTGAAAGAGAAACCGTAAAAATGATAAGATAATTACGAAAGTTATTGAGGTTAGTTTGAAATGAAACGATGGACTGCATGAAAAGTTGGAAGGATAAAATACTATTCGGGTTCACAGCGCGTCCAGGCAGAACTATACAAGACGTACTAGTATCAAAGCGGATCATACATCAATGCAGACCTATAACCTATCTCATCGTTCAGCATCTTCAACTTGTTTAAGGACCTCAGAAGGATCGTTCGATTAAAAAAGTAACTGCTTCATTTGTGGAAAAGAATTCAGTGTTGGACCCATCAGACTACAGGAAGTATTTTCATATGGTTGTGACTTTAGAAATAAAAGAAAATCTTATCAAGAAATTTGACTTACGAAATGATAAGTGGGCTGAAAGGGTAAGGACTAGACTTCTTATTGTGAATAATCTTGTGGTACCAGAAGTACAGTACCATGGAAAGTATTCCAAAGACTTTTCAAGAACTATACCAGTTAGGGAACTCGTGGGTCGACCAAAATAGAAACTGAGGAAGTTATTTTCTATGTTATGTGAGTACATGTAAAATGGTGACGAATGGCCAGTACATTCTGAATGAATAAAATTATATTATGATACGTGTATCTGGTCAAGAGGATGGCTGTCATATACAGACAAACATCGGATCGGATAATTGTTTCAAATATTTCTGGAAAGAAAATTGTACTCTGCTTATCGGACATGGTTCATAAAATTATGAATCAGTGATGTATAACATTAGGAAAACTGCCCCTTCTACTGAATGGTTAAATATAGTATTAGCTGCAGCCTACATCAGAGCGATGGCTTATGACTGAAGTATATACTCAGGTTTCATTGATAACAAGTCTGACGGAGAAAAACTCATTTTAAGTCTTTATGGATGGAATAACGACAAAGAAGAATGCTTCTGAATCATAGAAAGTTAACACAAAGTGCATTGTGGTAAACCATGCTGTAATATCAACTGAAAGACCAAGATTATTCCTGTCACCCATGCAAACAATTATGTTGTTAACCCTTCACCGATTATATGAGTCAAAATATTCAACCTATTATCGTCCAGTAAAGTCTGCATATCATACCACGAAACTTACATTTATATGACCTTTCTCATCAGTGCAGGACTATCAAAAATTTATAGTGAAAGGTTTCTTCAGCATGTGTTCGACAACATAGATCTAAACTTCCGTCCGCTGCGTAATTTAAGTACGTTCCATGCTATGGAAGGGATCCAGTGAAATACAGCTAGTATCAGTACTAACACTCAGGTAAAGGTTCAACGAATTCAGAGTGGTTCTTTTATTCGTCTGCGTTAGAACTCAAAGAAAAGTGGAGGAAGTGGCCTTAGTAACGTTCTTAAGGATTTCAATGAACTCAAAAACTGTGTGAAGCCTCATCAAGAAGCATCTCACTCTTTAATTTTATGTGGCTTAACTCACTCTTTAATTTTATGTGGCTTAACTCACTCTTTAATTTTATGTGGCCTGTTGAATTAAACAAGCAGCCTGGATGATTATGTGGCTTGTTGAATTAAACAAGCAGCCTGGATGAAATAGTTTCATGAACAACCTTATTAGTAACTATGAAAAATGTGAATAGATTACATAATGCCAGTACGGTATATAAATTTGCATCCTAGTACTACTTACACTCCATTTTGCTTGACAGCATATCAAAGTAGAAAACTCAGCTAGTTATCATCGTCACATTTGATCCTCTTGTGTTGATTTGAATTGGATTCAATTATGGCCTTGAGGCATCTATGTCTCAGACTGGGATAGGGTAGGAGAAAGGATACGCACTGCGAACCCAAATAGTACATTCTCCTTTCAACTTTTCATGCAATTCATCGTTTCGTTTCAAACTTACTTTAATAATGTCCATAATTCTCTTTCAAAATATTTCCCACTTAGAGCACTTAATTAATTAAAATTAATCATTCTTCTTTTATTGTATTTTCAGTAAATAGGTAATTTGTTAAGTGTAATGCATTCATTCCGCTACGTAAATTTTCACAAGATCCTGACAGTTTCTTTAAAATGATAATCGATTACTATGCACTGACAGAAAATAATAAATATAACATAAGCATATATACATATATAAATATACCTTACAAGTTCCCGTAATTAATGTTCTTAGACTTCTTAGGTAATAATTATGTAGGATGCTTTCCAAAGGTAAAATAAAATAATGGCTGAGCAAAGCACTACAATTTATTTTAAAAAATTAAAATTTTTTGTAAACGTTTTCGCCGACTACCAAAACACTCGGCTTCCTCAGACACACTAAATCATATACACAACACAACCTTCAGTGAGACAGTTCCGTGGTTCCTGATTGGCTCTTATCAGAAGTTCCCAGCCAATCCCGTACCGACTACAAAAAGTGAATTTTTAATTAACCCCCCCCTCTCCTGCTCCTACTACCTTTATCTTACAAAATCAAATTAAGCCCTTTTCCTCTTCCTTCTTGTACAAACTATTTAAATAAGAAAATAAAATAAAATAGAAAATAAATAAAATAAACAAAACTAATTATACAATAAAAGAAAAATAAGGAAAACTAAAAATATATACAATAAATAAAGAAATAAATAAAACTAAAAAGTTAAAAATATAAAATAAAGAGTAAATAAATAAATAATTATAACAAAGCAACACTGTACATCCTTACAACAATAATACAATCTATATTTTCAGGCTTCTCAATAACTTATCCCACTGGTCATCAATTTTAAGTCCCGCGTTCCAGTTCATCGCTTTTCCACCTTCAACTTCTATAAATCGTGCTTCTTTCCATTTTCTGACCGTCCTTCTGTCTTCCTGTCCTAACACTTTTACTTCACTCCAATCCACTAAATGTCCCGTGTCTCTTATATGTTTATATATAGAATTTCTGTCCCTATCCAACCTAATATCAGCTTTATGTTGCTTTATCCGCTCTTTTAACCTCTTTCCCGTTTCGCCTACATAACACATTTCACAATCACTACACTGGATTCTATATATCACTCCCTTTTTCTCCATAATTTCCTTCCCCTCCTCTTCTCTCTTCACTTTTTTCTTCTTCTCTCTTATGACGTCCAGTAGCCTTTTGCTTCCTTTTCTGTAAGTTGAAATACCTCCCATCTTCTTCAACATTCTCTTTATCACTTCTGTATTCTCTCCTATACTCTCTATCCCCCACCATAGTTTCTTCTCCATATTCTTCCGAGTGTTTTGGTAGTCGGCGAAAACGTTTACAAAAAATTTTGATTTTTTAAAATAAATTGTAGTGCTTTGCTCAGCCATTATTTTATTTTACCTTTGGTATATAAAAGCAAAGCTTTCGTATGGAGAATATCATAGGATGCTTTCATTAAATATATCCTTTTTACGCATCATTATATATTGAAAAACGTTATCCAATCATATTTGCTTAATTATTACTTGCAAAGACAACTTATTTTAATTCTTATCATTATGTAGTCTAATTATGGTATATTATATAATCTATATATTATTTATCATGCATCACCCTAAATTTCTTTGCTTTAAATGTTTTATCAATTAACTCATTTTATGTATTTTCAACTAACTTTATAAATAACAAATTTTATAACTTTATAATTTTTAGTCATAGGAGTCTTCATTAGCATATGCAAAGAAAAAACATAATTAATTTTAAAAACTCTACATTTAAAAATGTTATTTATCAGTGTTGCATATAGAGAAACTTATATTATTTATCAGTGTAAAGTTACGAAAATATTTTTACAGTATGCTGAAAATATATACGTGCGGAATGTATGATTACGCGTTTGTATATCTGGGTAATTTCTATTAATTTTAAAGATTTACAAAACTGATGCGTCAAATTTTCTTCCAAATATGCCTGTATGAGTAGTTATGAGAACGAAACCGTTGTTTGAGAAATTTGAGTATGTTTCAATCATGTATGTATTGTCTTATTCATACGATACGCCAATGTTTTTTTACTTTTTTTTTTTTTTTTTGCCAAAATTTGCCTTACTTTATATATATATTCTACGTAACTAAGCAAATGTAAACCATAGCTCTGCTACGGTCTCTCCAAGTGGTCTCTGGACGGGCGTCGTCGCTGTTTTTCCTCCCACTTCCCCAACGGAGCGTTGCGGGAATGATAAAGGAACGTAGTCTGTGGCTAAGGGGCGCGAAGTCCTACCTACCACGTTTCAAGCAACCACTTGAATGCATCCAAACGACGAAAGGTGTTGCACTCAGTGTTGCAGTCGAACCGATAAAATACTTGAGGTTCCGAAGCACAACAGAATAATGCGGAATACTGTACGCAAGAATATTTGAAGACACAACTAATAAGCTATGTGTCCATTGTGCGCGTTGGGGGTGAGAAAATTAAATAATATATCACATCTCACAAACAAGTAGTGCACAAGTTCAGTTTATATTGATAACGCTGACTCATCTACTATGAATATTAACACCAAATATATTATATATTTCCTATTCTTACCTGTAGGATGCTGTTTTTTTTTTATGTCTAGCAAAAATATATAAATAACTGCATTTGTTTTTATAATACCAGCTGAAGCCTTTACTACGATAAATATACACGAAAAACTACGTGGCTAGATTTTTATTATAACGTTCTCGAATACTGGATAATATATGGAAAGCGTACATACATTTTACTAGATTTCAGTTCACATCAATGATGATGAGTTAAAAAGAAAATATTAATTCTGACTTGTTACACTATACGTGGATAACAGCTGATAAATGTACACAGATATTTTATAATCACAGCTCGTATTGTTTTTATAGTCTTTTCTGGCTGAATGCAGTACTCAGAATGGATAATTATAAGAAAACACAATAGCGAACACTGTTCGACAAAATACATCCATAAATTGAACACATGATGAGCTGACTGGTACACTAACGAGACTTTTTTTTTTAATGAAGCTTCACGCAAGTAATTGCTCTTTAAAATATTAAAACTCGTGTATTCCATCTAGAATTGTATCTATGACAAATTGGTAAATCGTAATGACTAAAATGTATTACACCTCAATATGTCACACATAATATCGTTGCATCGACGCTCTTTCGATATGTGAGGTAGGTACGGACAAAATAGTGCATCAAAAATAAGTAGAATATCGGATACTACACGTCTTCTGCTTATATCAAAGTGTGCAAACAAGACACACGTTAACCGTTAACTGTCTTGGACCGTGAAGATTCCCTACTGTGGTCTACGTAATAAAATAGGGGACCAATGGTTCGTAAAGACCCCCTACTCGGGACTAATCAATAATTGGATTGTATAGATCTCCTACCATTCTAACGTGTGATAGTCTTACCAAACATAAAAGGTGTCTTTGATGAGTACATAAAAATCATTGTAAATTGTCTGACTTTAATATTTCTTTGATGTAAAATTGCACAGATATTTCCCTTTGGTTGCGGACGTGAAGTCTAATTTTCGTACTTATTCACACTTTTTACGGTGTATCCGAGCTCTCAGGTTGTACACACATACATTCACTAGCACACTAAGGAATCTACGATACTATTACACAATAAAAAATATCACGCCATTGTGGCATGATTCTTTCAGTAGTCCAGCCGCATTCTACTTCGTAACGCTTCCGCCAGGCGTCACTGTCTACCAAACCAAAATCACATGACTGACTAAACGGGATTCTCCCGATTTTTTCCAGAATAAGATGGCTAATTTTCTTAACGAGATATAAACTGGTGTTATTTTTTACACATAGCAACGTGAAAAGTAATTAAGTATGTGTGGTGATATCCAGTGTAGTATTTTTTTTTTTTTTTTTTTTTTTTTTGTTTACTCAAAATACGAATAAATCGTATCTCACTTCACCGCTCTTCATGGATGACGTAATCAGTTCAGAAGATGCGAAAAAGGATTGGTGCTTGGGGAAGGGGACTCTGCAACGACGGGAAACGGTCGTACCAACGTTCAGTTTTGAACTGATGTCCCCCCCCCCCCCCAGGTGTTTATAGAGTATACCAAAGAGTTGGAAAAAGACAACGATTGGGCGGACTCGAAAAGCGCGGAAAGATTACTCGCAACCTGACCACCAAAGAATGATAAGCTACATGTGACATCCGAGTGCAAATCATCTATTTTAGTATGTGTTTTAGCAAGTTTTTCAATAAGTTGGGCCAAACGATATAAGTTCGTTGAAATGGATTACTAAAAGTAACGTGGCGAGTAGATTTCCTCAAAATCAAGTTATATCCTTCATATGTTATGTTTTTGGTGCTTCCATGCCCAAAAGACATTGGAATGTAACAGAAAAAAAAAGTGTGTAAGCAGCAACGCCAAAAACTGAGTTTTCGCATCCCGTATCGTGATTCGTTCGTCCGGCCGACTTCCGCATAATAATGAGTGTGTTCAACAAAAGTGCTTTTTCTGTTTTTCGAGTAAAAATTAATACAAGTTAAAATTAATATTTGTGTATGTGTGAATCACTAAAATGATGCATATAAAATTCTGTTCATAATCTAATAAATGTTTGTGTGTTCCCCAACTAGTTGATAAGGTGCATGCATTGAATAGTGATCTAGGTCATAGTATTCTGCATTTATTGGTCATTAGTGCGCTTCAGGTGAGAATTGTAATATATTTTGTTATGACATTCGTATTTATGGTTGAGTTACTGCGCGCACACGCAACGACCACCGGCAGCCATTTTGTGACTTCACTGAGGAGCACTGTGTACGAAGGTAATTTTCTGTGTTGAAGGATAGGGGAGACATATGTGTCGAACCAAGGAGCCTTTACTTTAACGGCAGTGTATACACTTCGTACCACCACTACGGGCACATCAACATCAGCAGCATTACTACTACTACAACTGCCACCACATATCCATACAACTGGAACGGCAGTCCCAGTCCACAACACAATTTTTTTTATACTATAATCAATAACACCGCTACTGGATTATAGAAAGTTTACTGATATACTAAGGGGGTAGGTAGCGTTGTGATATTATGTTTCTTTCTTTTTTTTTTAAAAAAAAAAGATCAATAAAATTACTTGAGGCAAGTCGCTATAAAAGTGCAGAACGATTTCCAGTCTTTTCTATCTATATCACGATGTAAACAATACATAAATCTCTGAACACTCAGTCTTGTCCGCGCCGTTTCTTTGTTAATCAAATAAGACAGAGCCGCGCTGCGCTTAAGGTTGATTCTCGCTTACCATATGCTATACGATTTTGAACCTTATTTAAGAACCATGTATCGTAGCTGCTTAACTAAGCTTCTTGTGAGCTTCTGTTCTCTATGTGACATCTAAGTATCTTTTTCCATTTAATTAGTTCTCACAAGTACATTTAACTCTTTTTTGTACTGTAGGGCAGATTATTGCATCGTCCAGTGAAGAAGACATTCATGCAGAACACAAAGTGAATACTGATATTGGAGAGATGCCAGAGGGAGCTTCAGTATCTGAAGGGGATGAAGAGGATTTGAGACCTAACGATGACCCTCACAGGGCTCTCGATATTAATCTCGATGAGTAAGTTTTTATATTGCTCGAAAATACTTTTTGTTATTAATTACTTTAATTTATAATAGAATCCGCAGGTCTAGTAGTTACCGTCGCTGATTGCTTATCGTGTGGTCCCGGGTTCGATTCCCGTCTCGGCTAATGAAATTTTGCGAAGGAATGGTGTCCACACAGCATCGTGATGTAATTAGAAGCTGCTGTGAATAAAAGACAGTGGCTCAGACCTAACACGTTTGGTCAGCGTGGGAGCAGTAGACCAACCACTCCCTCCGGGAGGCGAATTTTATATATGTGGATGTAAAATGCGACCGGGGCGAAGTCCTATTCAACCACCAATCAAAATCTTTATCGGCTCACCTCTAGTCCGCTGCTTGCTGCTCACTGTTAAGTGGTGCTAACTACCAAGCAGTGTTGGGTTGGGTACTTTTCATTTATACCTAGGTACTGACCTTAAATTGTACCTAGGTAGAGGTATTAGGTACCCGTTGGAGAATGTACATAGGTTCAGAGTACCTAAGGTACTTTTTTAGGTACTTGACCCAGTTAATTCTAGATAGGGGTGGAAATAAATTTGAATAATTCAGGGGATACTCAATGAGTTGAATAGTAATCCTATAAAATTAATGTCCGATCTTCGTATTGTTAAGTAATCTTCGGTACAAAATATATTTAAGTAATATATGATTATTTACTGATAGTAGATACGTTATAATTATTAGTGGAAAAGTAAACTTTATGAAAAGCAAGATACTCATGAAATAATTTATGCAGAGATATACACTTGCTTCCGCATAATAGGGCTGTTTTCTCACGCTTTTTGTTTACATGGGATCACCGTGGCTCAGCCAGTAGCACGTTTGACCACGAATCGGGAGGCCCGGGTTGAAATATTGACAAGGACAGTAGACACTTTCCTTCAGTGTTCCCATGCATCGCGCTCTGAGGTGCACTCAGCTTCTTATCAAATTGAGCACCAATGTGTCCTTGGTATTTTTGGGCACATTGGGAGGTAAAGGCAGTCGAGAGTGGGACTGGCTGCCCTACCTCACTTTGTGCCATTGGTCGAGAATATGTTGAGCGCTACTTCCACAACCACCATGTGCCATTCACGGCGCGTGCGCATCGCACAGGGGACACCTTTACTTTTTTTTTTTTTTTTTTTTTAATTTTCATAGTCTGTTGAATATATAATTGTTGAACAAGGCATTCGAGGCTGATACTGACAAGGGAAGGGTCACTCTGATCACCTCGAAACAAGTAGGTGAACCACAAACAGATTACCACACAAAAATTAGCTGCCAGTTTGAACTGCAAGGGTTTTGAATAAAAAGGTAAAAATTTGACACGGTCTGTCTTTACAGTGCTTGTCGAAAGTTCCGAAACTAGTAAATACCTTGGTTAGAATGCTTTTTTTTTTTCTTCTTCTTGAAAGACAAAAGTTGCAGCAAATCAACAGAGCTATCGGATGGGCTAGCTAATCAAAATGTGTGGGTCCCAAATATAATTTCTTAAAAAGGAGACCCCCCATTTTTTATTGCAGATTCTGTATCAGCGAAACAAATTAATCAAAACATCCTGCCCAAAACTATAGGATGAGAGTCCTGGGCCCTGAAGGGCCGGAAAGCAGATTAATGGTATGAAGTGTTGTTAAAAGTTCTGGAACGGGTAAATATCTCGGTTAGAATGCGTTTTTTTGAAAATTTGATAGAGACAAAAAGTAACAGAAAATAAACAGTTATCGAACGGACGGGTCCCTGAAAATATGTGGAAACTCAGCTTCAATTTTCAGACACAAAGAGATTGCCACACAAAATAAAACAGGAAATATTCTGATTTATGTTTTCCGTAGATACAGAATCTGCAATAGAGAGTGGAGCTTCCCATTTAAAATATCAAAGTTGGGGCCCACTCTGATTGACTTTTATTTTGTGCCTTTTATTTTGATGTCAGAACCGGTTATCTCTCTTGCTTTTCTGCAACTTTATTATCTTCCAAATGTTCAAAAAAAAAAAAAAAAGTCGAACAGACATATTTAGCCGTTCAGGAACTCTTAACACTTCTCACCCATACTCTGTTTACGGCTTACTGAAATCGCAAGTTCATCGCCGCAATAACAATCTTTCGCCATTGGATTCTATCCTAGGTAAATCTCGAAAATCGTCAACTCAACGTTGTCTCGGTCTACCTCTTCCCAACGGTCTCTTTCCGGCTTACCACCACGACGAACTATAATATTAGTTTTCACCAATCCGAGTTACATGGCTTGTCGACCTTAGCCATTGTGATTTTTTATTCTTATAATGTCGTGTGAATCATACTGTTTGTGGTGTTCTTCATTATGCAGTCTCCTTCATCCTCCGGTTGTTCCATCTGTCTTTCTTGAAACTGTACTGGGATTCGCCAAATGAAGCTCAGTAAACTTGGAAGTCAGTGTGGCCGGCAACAGAACTCGAGCTTGCGTGCCTTATCTGCCTTCCCACTGCCGATCGCAGCTAGTTGAAAATATGAGCTACAAATACATGCTCCTCTGGAAAGTGATGTACATTTATGAAGTTCTTGTGATACATAAAAGGTAGTTCATCAGTAAGATGATCACTAAAGTTACATTGCCTCAGATATTCAATAACCTTGTAGTCTTTGTCTTTAGCGCGTTAAAATGTGCCCTGTAGTTAATGATAGGTTTAACAGAAACAGATTACTGCAGAATTGTATTCTACTTTCAAATGTATAAAACTGGAAACGAACTACATATTTATTCTTCCAAATATGACAGATACATACATTCTCACCATATTATCTACCTATGAAGAAATATATACCTTTTACTTTAAACTTTTGAAGAAATCGGAAACTTTGCAATTAAAGTTTCAGATTTTATACTGACAGATGGACCACATGTTGGATTTGAATCAGTTGTTTATTTCGTCAGTAAGTGAGACAAAAAGTTTCAAGATTCCTTCAATATCAATGTTACCCGTTTAATATTGGAGAACTTTTCTTATAAATAAAACTCAATCGTTGAAAAATTCCTCTTACGACTTGTTGTTATTATGATTATTATTTATTTATTTAGTGTAGGGTTGCATTAAGCTATACAATTCTTTTACATAGATAATAGTTACATATAACGTAGAAGAGCTTGTTGCCCTACAGTAACAAAAAAAAAAAGATATAAATAAGACACAAATATTATGCAAAAGCATAAGAAAGAGATAGAAAAGTTACAAAATAAGGACCATATACATTAGGGTGGGGCGAGAAATAAAAAAGGTTTTTTACATGAACTTCTAATACCTGCCAAAAGTTGTCTTTTGTGATAGTTAATGTGCAAAATTTGACTAATATCTTGAGGGTGCGCTGGTGTCGCTAAGTTTTGTTATCATTTCTCACCTTAATTTCATGGCTATTATGGAAATTAATGCCTGTAACCAAGTATATTGCCTGCAATTTACTGTTAGGAGACATTTTTGTATTAACAACATATTGAACATTTCCCTCACAAATTTTGGGCGATATCTGTTAGCATTTTGAGGATGGCGCCCTATTTTTTGTTGTGAAAATGCGCAAAAAGTGCGAAATATAAGGAGGCGCTGAAATAAAGTCCTTAGCATCATGTTAATTTCAGTTGTTTTGAGAAAGTCATGACCGACTGAATCCACCAGGCGGTGATTTATTTTCTTTTATTTGAAAATTCCCGATAGAAGGCAGGCACACATATTCACTCCAAACCGATTAGCTTGTTTCGTTACAGTATAGAAAGTAATGATTTGGTTCTGTGTGATTTATGAAGAAAAATGTCTGTCATATTACTTGTAGCATAGGAAGAGAAATTCTTGAAACCTTACCTGTGATTAAGGTGATTTATACAACTTCTCACTGTTGCCTGTCAAGAAATTAAAGTTTTAAGGAGGCAAAGGCATTTCAGACAGCCTTGTACTTTAGAGAGATCGTTGTTCGCGACAAATTTGTGCAAAATCGAATGTTTTACAGTGAGTGAGTGGTTTTAGTTGATCAATGATTCATTGATTCATTCAATTTTTTGGATCAAGGCAGTATTTCGGACATAATGAGCAATGGAAACATGGAGGAGGAAAATTCCCTCGTTGGATTGAGTGTAAAAACAAGGAAAGAACTAAATGATCCCATTTTTGGAGCCCCCAAAACCTTATCTGAATCGGTGTTACCAACTTACGAAGACGTGTTTAAATATTATTTGTTCATTTTGCATGAAAAGAAACCATTTGATACTTGCAAAGAGCCTACCGTGGCTGACATTTCAGAAGTTGTAGCTACGAGGTTGGAAGAAATATGGCACCGATCCTCTATTCCTATAGTTTCTCACACACGAATTCTTCAGCTGATTCGAAATTATCATGACAAGTATCAAGACCTAAAGAAAACTAGTAACAAGAAAGGTGCTAAATCCGATGCATTT
>JAGDQP010004882.1:708-82080 GCA_022664845.1 Lepisma saccharinum | reverse complement strand
TTATTATTATTATTATTATTATTATTATTATTATTATTATTATTATTTCGTGCGTTCTCTCTTATAAGAATAGATGGTGTGTTCTCACCATTAAGAAGCCTGAAAAACGAAACATGTTATAATACAGATCAGACACAAGAGTTCTATACACAAATGAACGAAGAGAATACGACAATTTGCACCGGAATAGTTTTTTTGTACCGGAGAGCTAGAAGCGCGTAAGTCACAAATTCTTTTCTGTTTTCGAGAAAAAAAGGAAACACAAAACTACTTCCTTTCACATAGAAACTAGACCGACAAACTACATAATAAATTTACTTTGCATGTTTACAACAAGAATCGAACAAGTATTATTTGAAACCTACCGGATGCTGTACATAACTGGATTTATCACGTTTTAGCCAAACAAAATGAACTTACGCAGTTCTAGCTCTCAGGTACAGATCTAAAGAACAGTTAAGAATATTTCGGTAAAATGAAGTAACAGTATAACGCAGGAATTAACAGTTCTGCCGACAGGAATTCCGCCAGGATTTTTGGTTTGGAGGGGTGAAGTAAAAATTAGGACGGTGTAAGTAAAGTTTTGCAAGGTTTCTTTCGTTTTTTGGCTGTAAAAATTTTAAAGTTGATGGGTGTTCTCGAGGATTTGGGAGGGTGACACCCCCACAGGGAAGGGGGTCTGGCTGAATCACTGTTGTCAAGGTGGGAACAGATAATCAAGAACAAATTCATTAAGGAAACGTTAATAATAATGAATGCAAAAGCCACTGTTGTCATAAAATCGTTTCTATCTCGCAAATTTGACAGCAAATCCATACGATTCTTTAAAAATGATACACGACCGCGGGTCTGAGTTTCACGAAATAAATCCTTCAATATTAAGGAGGGACTAAGTCAAAATAAACCATTTTCGCTTTTCTCCTTGAATCTGTACAAGAGACCATATTACATCGATCTATGTTAAAAGGAACTATGAATGACCTTTCGACCATAACAATTCAGTACAGTCAGATTTACAGTACGTGTTATCCCCCAACGCACTAACTCATTGACTTGTTTCCTTTTAGCGAAGTATCTGGTGTAATGTTTCGATTCATTGATGAACGCGATGTCTGAATTATGTCGAGATGTTCTTGATAAATAGCAGCTGTGTATGTGCCGAGTTATTCTGTGAATGTTGAGTCTTGACGTACGTTGTACGAAAATGTGAATTATACAGAATTCTGTACTTGTTCTGTCTACTGGCGAATCGTCGGAGATCTTAAATGCGTTCATTAGAATTTGGAACTTCGTTAACCGTTGTTCTGTAGGTTCAGATTTTATGCCCATTTTCTCGTAATACTTTTGTTAATATATTGCTTAAACTAACACAATAAATAATGTTTATTATATTCCCCCAACTTTCTGTGCTAATTTCAATATTTTCTACTGAAAAAAAGCATATTCTTGTAAAGTGTCTCACTGAGAAGTTACAAAAAATTTATCAGTATGTACATACGTCACATCCCTGACTCAAAATGCTTGTATGATGAAATACTGGCTTGCCTAAAGGAGTAAAACATGTCCAAAAAAGTTGAAAGATTCAGTCAGTAATATATATATTTTGTTAGAAAGTAGAAACATATATTGTATTTTGTTAGAAGGCACAAATATTATTATTTTGTTAATGTTCTAAAACTATCTGCATACACATTTGCAATATGGTTTGAAATGTTTGTTTTTGAATAAATATTCCAATGTAGCATTCATATTGATATTCCTTCCGTTTTATTGAATACTATGTTGAAACGGACTAAGTCAAATTTTGAAATTTGGCCATAAATTACAACATTTTGAGTTTTTGAATACCTTGGATTGTGGAAAAAGATCTTCCTTGGACTCATAATAGAACCAGAAAAGCGATACTTCATTTTATAGAATACAATTTAAGTTGCAACGTTTTTTCTCCTCAAGTTTCTTTCTGACTTAAACCTTTTTAACATTGGAGGATTTAAATGGTATCCACGTTTCTTTTAGGTGTTAAACAAACTGTTACAGTAAGATAGGCACGTCTGTGTCTGGGAGATTCAGAAGATCAAGAAAGTGTAACTTTTCTCTATTTATATATCAGAGCAGAAAAAAAAAAGGACTAATGGTATCGTTTCGATCAAAGCCACAAAAAGAAGAAAAAGGATTTTTTGAACTAAAGGAAAAATTTCTGTTCTCTTAGACGAGGGGTACAAGAAAAAACGTGAAGCCATCTTTGCTTCCGGTCACGTGTCGGAATTGTTTGGAAGAACTCCAGAGTGACCTTCTGACCTGAATGTGATGTCTTGAAATGCTTTTCTCTCCCCCCCGCCCCCATTCAGAGGTAAAAATCCCCTCCCCACCCCTATTCGAGCCATCGAAGTTCAATATGAACCCGTCCAGGGTAAAAGATCGATACACGGTTCCAGGATTGCCATCTAAGGGAAAGTTATCGTTCAGTTTTGAAAACACGGGGTGAAAAGGTATTTCTAATCTGCTCCTTTCGTTTGTTTGTAAGTATTTTTACTTTTTTTTTCTCGGGTTTATTCTGAGCTTTGTCGCCATTTTGCACTTGGTTTTCTGTTCCAAATTAACAATGAATTAATGGTTCTAGATAGTTAGTAGATTTTAAGAGTTTTTCTAATGCAAGAAAAGATAAAATAAGCATTTCTCTTTCGTTTTTATCAACATTGTGAAAAATAATACACTTTTGTTTGTTTTTATTGAAATTCCTTTATCTTTTTTGATCAAGAAATGTAGATTCTGATTCATTGAAAATGGAGAATGAGACATTCTGTAAGTTCGAGACTTTCCACAAAGCGTCTATATATAAGAAAACCATTCCATTCAAAGATAAAATAAACTATGCAAATGCACTGTTGTCACGCATAAGTTTATTTAGTGTTTTCCCATTGTACAACTATTTGCGACTTTAATATTTTCAATCGTCCATCTTTTATGAAGCTGAGTGTACAACAAGTGGTTATCATATTTTTCTGAACGTAAATTTAGAACACTTTTTGAACACTAAATTTCTAACGATTCCTTTTTAAAACACGTTTTGTACACCTTTCATTCAAGAATGTCCTGACAAACTTCAGCATACTCATTTTTTTTACAGAACTTTATTTTCAATATACAGGGTGTCCGAGACCATCCGTACACCCTTTCTGAAGCGAAAGATAATAGTTTTCTAACTAAACTATAATAGTTTATAATAGTTAAGATAATAGTTTTCTAACTAGTTTTAGCTAACTAAACGAAAGATTTAGTTAGCTAAAAAATAACAAAATTTGAGATAACTAAATCCGGTACGCTCTATCGAATGGTGATATTTCCAACTTCCGGTAGTGACCTATCCTGTCCATGGGTTGATTTCTTTTCAATGGAACATGAATTTTTTAAATCAGATTTTAATTGTACGTTAAAAATTGATGAACTTTTAATTGAAACATTTTGGTATCAAATGCCTCAGTTGACCTTGAAATATTTTTTAAAAGTTTCAGAAATTCCAGTTCATCTTCTCGATGCACTTTCAAAATCATTAAAGGTCAAGGCAGGTATTGGATGGAAAAATGTATCAGAAAAAAAAGTTTCCCAATTTTCAACGTAGAATGAGAATCTGGCTTTAAAAAACACCATGTTCTAGTTTTTAAATCAACTTCCGGTCTGAATAGAGTACTTCCGATCACTACCGGAAGATGCAATCACCATTCGATACTCACATATCACAGTAAACACAGCAATTCCAACAAGTTTGAGATATCAAGTCTTAAAGTTTGCAGCAAGTTTGTTATCATAAGGCTTCAAACTTGGTATAAACTTGCCGCAAATTTACTAATTGACAAGTGAAAAGTTTGATACAAACCTATCACGTCATATGTGCTCCAAACCTGTCTAATCAAAATGTTGATAGACCAACATCGAGGTTGTGGTGGCGAAAAAAAAATAACTATCTGCACTAGGGTTCGAACCTACAATCTTCCGATTTCTTTACTGTCCGTCACTGTAAACATTACGCTCTGCAGGCATCTCTGAATGGTGTTCTTTTTACTAGTCCTTTTATGTTGCGAAGACTGTTTCTGAGGAAAAGTCATGCATATAGTCTTGAATTCGAAACTAGGACTCCTGATTGATCCTGTGTTAGAATTATGAGGCTGTTTTGTTCATTTGTCACAAGTGAGACACCTCAGGAAATCACATAGTGATGTGTACTTTACTGTTCGGATCGGTCATATTTCGTTTTTCGGTGTTCGTATTGCGTTTAATGAATAATTATCTAACCATAATTAATTAACCGATTTTCGTGAAATGCGTAAAATTTTGAAATCTGTGTAAAATGTTCAAAATTACAAAGAAAGGGAAAACGGAGCAAGTACTTTTAAGTACAAACAAAAAGAAATAATATTGTTTAAAGAAAGAAGATAAAACATTTCTTTTCCCTGCCGAGTAATGAACACCGACTTTTCCGTTAGTAATCCAACACACTCTCTTTACGACAAGCCAAACCACTTTTGTACCGTATTTTATGCTTTAAGTAGCTAAGCAGAACACAGAGGATTTTCCCGAGGAAATCCACTCTACATGATATAGGCCAAATCATTAATTTTATGTCCAATCGTATTGGTACTTTTTTTTACACTCAATAGAATAACGCGCGAGCTGCGCTTTTTCTTTGGTGACAAAGCATCTCACGCTTCAATTTCAAAATCTTTGTTATATACACGTAATTATAATTAATATAAAATAACACTATTTCTGTTAATCAATTAATTCATTAAATAATTACAATCATGAATGTGATACAAATAAATGTGGGTCAGTTTAATGCGGCAGGTTTGTGATCTTCAATTTTGCCACAACTTTGCGTGAAGTTTAGAACGGCAAGGAAAAACCAAGGCTAGTACAAACTTGGCGTAAACTTGTTTGATATCCAGGTAGAAGCGCACTCGATTAAATTATCTAAGTTTGTTTGCTATTTCTAATAAAAGCCACTTCCTTTTATCTTAAAATGGATGTGCCGGTGGTTTCTTAGGAGTTACATATAGTTCATCTTTTCTGCACTCATTCAAAAGTATTTCGACCATGAGGTAGACAAGAGAGTTAGCGCGCTATGAGTGTTCATGGGTTTAATACCCGTCGAGGTCCACTGGACAGAGTGTTTTAGAACCCACTTCCCACTTGGTAATATTTCTTTAGCGAAAAAAATGGCTCATGGTTAAAACCTTAGATTTCCAACACAGTACAACGGGAACTTGGGTTCGAGCCCTGGTCTGGTCAAGAATTTTTTTTCCTACTATTCAATAAATCAATAGTAATTTCTCTTCATCAAATGACAAAAGTATTGAATTCGCAAGCAATCAATCAAGCTGTCTTACGTATTACTTCAAACTGAACGTAACCTTGAAAAAGACATACAAAATAGCGAAGAATGATGCTATGGCTACGAAATGTAAACTATTGGACAACCAAGAGATTAATAAGTATGTGTGTTATCATAATACATGAATGAAATTGTTTCATGGTTAATCTATGTATTGCTTTATCATTTTCCTTCGCATTCTTCTTTCTTTGATCTTCTCCTATTTGTCTCTTCCTTTAGTTGTTCTTCCCTCTGTGTCTTTGTTTGCTTATGTGTGTATGTGTAAAATAGAGAGAGAGACGGAGAGGATATCTATAACTGTGGATGTTCCCAAATATAAAAGTAGATTCTTTGAAAAGGTTATTCTTTTATCGCCGCTCTCTTCTCTCTGTAACTATCTATCTATTTTCCTGTGTATGCGGGGTGAAGAAAGGGCTTTTACAATGAGATGCAAGAAATAGATCATGTAATAGCATTAATATTAACTGAAAAATAACTATTGAAAATGCAATAGCAAGATAAAGTTGAATTTTTTAATGTTTTGTTTAAAATACGAGATTTTGCGAATGCGATGTCTATTATTAGTTTGTGAGATGCAAGAGCTCGCTTTATATAAGAAGAAAAATATCTAATCTGTGTTTAACTTCATTTCAAAGACTGGTTCTAGGTTTGTTAAGCCACCGTTTACGGTCTGTGTACACGCAGAATTAAGTAGAGAAATGAGTAAGAAACAAAATAAGTAACTGAGAATTAATCAAACCGTAAACAGTATAATAGCAATTATAATAATAAATATAAGATTGAAGTGGGACTTTGATAATAAACACAGGTCAAATCGCCGTCACGCATATAATCTTTTAACTTGCGGTGCTGTGTAATGCCAGCAAGTAAACGATAACAACTAAATATATACATTTATGCGTATGCTATTACCTTACTATTTATAGACTAAAGATCAAAGTATGTACTATACATAAAATTCAGTCTTACCGATATAAATAATTTATAGATTATAATTTATTCCATATCAGGTCACATCACCGTCACGTTTATTGTGCGTCGAGCGCATTATGAAAGACGTTTATAGTAGCTAGTTAATCTAACTTTAGTTTCTGTTCGAAACTGTTTTCGGATTTTTATCAAACTTCGGTTTCTGTTCAAACGACAGTAACATATTCTCAGCTTCTGGAAAAAAGGAAAACCAACGTTAGAAGATAAAACAGAAGAACAGAGAAGTTACAACAAATACGTTATGCGACATTAGCGTAACTTCTTTGGAAAGCCGAGAGCGGGCCGCCAACATTTTGTTCATGGTGAAATTTCCTTCATCTTAGAGGTCAGGTAGCAGTGCCTCAATGGTAGAGCTCACCTCTGGTGCTTTGGACAGCGGTTCGATCGTTGCTCATGCCATGTGAACTTTGTGGTGGCTAAACACCGTGTCTGGGGTTTCCTCGGGGTTCTCTTCTTTCCTCCCCCTCTCTTCATTCCACCAATTCATCTCTTTACATCTGTCCGGCCTGAGGCAAAGTTGCCTACAGGAATTAAAAGTTAAATTCAAATTCAACGATACCGGGCAGGTGTAAAGTGTTCAGAACTCTTAAAATTGTATGGTTCTGAGTTATTGAAAAGAATATTTAACAAATTTACAACCACCCACTAGGAAAAACCGCAAAGTTTCCGAACTGCTAAAACTTGAATACATTAAAAAATCAAACCGTCCTGTCCTGACCCTGTGGTCTAGTGGCTAACGTCTCGGAATTGGTATGACCCGCTGTCCGTCATCTTGACTGAAGTTTTCCAGGATGATACACTATAAAAAGTGGAAACACGAAATGGATAAAAGTTACTCCGCTTTATCGAGAAATAAAAGTCGAAAATTAGCGTTTTGTTGTATTTACTCTTAAACGTGGATATAGTGTAGGCCTTTTAGTGGAATGATTGGTAAAATTAACGCCATTTTAAAGTTAAACACTTTCTTTGTAATAGCTTTACGTTTAAAACTCGGTCATTTTCTAATCGAAGTGTAAGCTAAACAGGCAATTTTGAGGTTACGTACTTTTGTGGATGAAGTTTAAGCCTTATTTGGATATTCTATAATCCAGTAACAAGAGTAACGTTACTTGCTTGTCACTGAACGTCCCGCCATTTTGAGTGTTTACATTGCCTTTATACTGTGAACAGCAAACAGTTTACTGGTGGACCGAGAAATTAAGTTGGGTATAAATCTTTACACTGTAGCAAACGTATCTCTTCTTTTTTCACGAGACATTCCTCGTAGTAAACTCAAAAACATGTTAATAATTAACCTCTTTCACAGTAAAACCATAGATCGGTCGGAAAGCGTCACCAACTGCCTTCGTAGCGAAGTGCTTAGAGCGTCTGACCAGTGTGCTCGTGGACCCTGGATCAAAACCCGACCACTTCAACTATTTTTTTTTTAATTTTAAAGGAATATTTCCTTTTATTCTTTTCTACTTTTAAAAAATGCTCGGATTGAATGAAATTCGTTGAAACACTCATATATATGTAATGTATACACGCATTTTGAAATTTTACAGAAAGTAAAACGTTCAACCGAAAACTGGCTGAATGTAGGTTAATCCAAAAAGTGGAGGCAGCTCATCTGCCTCCATTTTTTGGATGAACATTGTGTCTCCTATTTTTACAGTGTACCCTAAATACACACATAGCACAGGATATTCCAGGAATATCTCGTTTAGATCCGGCGTTTAATATCCAAGATTTGGTGTAAAACCAAGCCGTAGTTCTCGCCCTGTTTTGTTTCGCGGTACATCTAACGTTCTTACCTTTGTTTCCCGGCTCACCAGTAATCCTGAGCAATCATCGCAGCTTCTCAGAGATAAGAAGTCTCGAAAGCAGTATCCTCGAAAGAATGCAATCATGAAAACATCTCTGCTAGTTTCTGCCAATAGCTTTCAGCACTTTTTTCATGGTAGCAGAGCTAACTACACCACGAGAATTCTCAACGGTCTGTTGATGTAAGATTAGCAGAGTACTGACAATTAATTTCTTTAGATTCGTGGATCTGATCAACCATCCAGACACATTATTGTGCCTCGGCACTCCGGTTGATAATTACTAAAATAAAAGCATTTCTAGCGTGTAGGGGAAAGTAGCTGATACGGACGTTTGCAGTTTTTCATTATACAAGTGATAGAACGCAATGCTTAGCATACGAATTAATTGTGCGAATAATGGTATGATGACGGATGTTCTGCCCAGAGGGAGTTTTGACGTTCTAAGGATAGGACCATCAGGTTAACGTGGAAACACCTGTGTCCTCACCGGATATCGAACCCGACACCCCTTGGACAATGTTTAATGGGGAACAATACAGCTGGTCTCTTCTGAGTTTTGGTTTAGCGTGAGACATAACTACCTCAGAATGTTAATTTCTGGTTCCACTTTTAACATCATCACTCTGAAACTGGCAAGTCTTTTCCGCTTGCTTAGCTTTCTCCATTTTAAGAATTCATCCTAGCACTTAATTGAAAGACAGAGAGAAACTGATTTCAGATTTGGGCTCAGTGACCTCGATTATTGACTAGAATCTTATAACTCTAAAGGTGGAGTTTTTTTCTGATTTAGTTCAAATTCGTCATTAAGGACTCACGCTCGCGCGATCACAGTTCAATGAAAGCGGTTAGAGAGAAACTATTTCAGATCTTGTTTCAGTTACTCCATTTATTGGGAAGTTTCAGTTCTTGTGACTCTAAAACTGACATAAATAACGAAATAATTCAACATTGCCTTGCTTTTACATTATCAATTACTTATTTGGCAATTGGAAAGTTTTATTTTATACATGTCATTATTCTGAGTTCTACTAGAATTGTTCAGATTATTTTCTTTAACGTTCACTCAGAAAGACAGATAAATAGTTTTATATACACAACAGCTTTTACGAACACGCCTATATTCGCACTAATTTATATATATGAATCGGTAGATGCATAAACAACATGAGTCCAATTTTTTCGAAAAACGAGTTACATGCAGGGAGTGATTATGATGACATAGACATACCCAGAAAAATAACACGAGTCCTACCACTTATTGCGGGTGTATTAGGATGCCACTTTCCCCGTTCACTGCATAAACAACATCAGTGCATGGGCTCATGTGGTTTATAATCTGAGGGTATGGGGTAGCAGTTGTCTGCTAATGCTCGTAATCCTGCCACACGCAAGCATTCAATGTTTATTTATTTAGATGGAGAAATCTGCATGTGATGTGAACGTCAACGAGGAAAGAAAAGTATGACTACGAAGAGGTCGCAATGTAAAAGTTAAGAGTCCGTCATTGAACAATACTGCAAAACGTTCAGCTGAACTTGTGGTGCACAATAGAAGTAAAACGTTTTACACAAAAATGGAAAATATAACAAAGATATGTACAGAAAATGGACGTGTGTTAGGTTTGGGTTTCGATTATATGCAAAATTTTCAACTCCCAAAGATACTGGTTCAGGAAATGTTATTTGCAGCAACAATCAATGCATCTTGTGCCACTAACCTGTCCAATAACAGATCGATGTTTTATGTTTATCATGAAGGAACTCCCACAAAAGGAACAAACGAGGTTTGTTCTTTTTGCTCCATTACATCCAAACGGAAGTGCCAGCATCAGTTACAGAACTGTACTTGTTTTCGGATGGATGTCCTGCACAAGATAAGGACAACATAGTTGTCAGGTTGATCAACTGCCTTGTAACAACAAGAAGGTTCAAAGATGTTTACCAATACCAATACTACCGAGTACGCGGGTGACCGTGCTTTTGCTACTGTGAAACTACTAATAAGAAAGAAAGACAGAATATATTCATTACATGGTTATGTAGAACTTATGGTTTCATCCTAGAACAAACAAAACTTTCAGGTACAGCTTATTAACAGAGAAGAAATTCTGGACTTCAAGAATTGGTGGTCCAAACTCTACAAACGATTCTGCCTGTCCGATGAGAGTGTGCAAACATTTGGCGGGGAAAACAGGAAAGCAACTTTCTCCGTGGCACAATATATGAGCATCCACCACAGTAGTAACTTTCCGCGGAAGGTTGAATGTGCTGAACTGATTGATCGCCTTGTGAAATACCTATTTTCACTACGAAAGCCAACGTGTTCACATGCGATTTTGCCTACAGAAAAAGCTTACAATATGAAGTTACCAATCAATGTTCTGAAATTACAAGATATTTGCAAATTCATGCAATATATTCCAGATCAACATAAGAACTTCTACGAGGAACGGGTTCATTAGGCTTCTACTGATGTGAACGAGTAATACAGTATACATGATTGAAACTGTTTTGTGAAACCTCACCAACTACATAATTGTTGTGTTGTCATGTGCCAGAGAAATACAGTAGTGTTGTGTTCAATTTGTCTATAGTATTTTATTTCATCCCGCTGGTAAAACTGTATGTTTAATTTTGCACAAAAAAGGAATGTCCAACAATTATAAAAACTATTTACTAATGTACTAAACATGATTGCCTGATTTAAAAAAAAAACAGGACGGACTGTAGTAACAAACTGTATCACCATCTCCATCTTGCAATAACAACATGAGTCCATGACTACAAACAGGGAGCTGTAGCGCACTGTGCAAGTGATATCATCGTGATTTTTGTGTTTATTATCTGCCACAATGGGAGCTGTACATAAAATTCAGTAAAGTCTAACTATCATTTCTCCCATTGCTAATAAACAGTTTTTTTCCTTCTCCTGTAAAATCTCTCTTTTTGGACTTACGATGTTTATGCATCTATCGATTCATATATATATATATATATATACAGAGAGAGAGAGAGAGAGAGAGAGAGAGAGAGAGATCAATACCTCATCACTTCCATATGAACGAATCATTTCAGAATATTGAACTGAAAACCTATGGAAAAAAGTTTTGCCTTCCTTACTAAAAGTACAGTCTAGTATTCTCTTAAAGTGATTCATCGCGGGGATCGCGAACTTGCTGTGGATATGCCTTTGGCGATAGTGAATTTGCTGTCTGGAACCATGACATACTTTGGATATTCTCCATTTATAACCACATTTTCTTTTGAGAATTAACTTCTGCATGACAAATAGCTGGAGACGAATACGCTACAGACACACATTTATTGCTATTACACGATTTACTGAATTTCTATTTAACATTCACATATAATATACCGACGTTCTGTCAACACCCATCACTTCTCTGATGTTATAATTTAAACATAATAATTACTTATACCTGAAATGACTGTATGAATACATACAAAACTGATTTATTTTAATGTAATTATTTTATCTAATTATTCATGCTTTTAGAAATATATCATTACATACAAAAAAGTTTGTACCAAACGGGATTCGAACCCATGACCTCACCATTAGAAGATACGCGCTCCACCACTGAGCTAACATGAACGTATGGATCGAAATACTTCTGATAGAACTCCTTCTGAAGAAACATGACTGAATTTTTGGTGTCCAAAAAATGACATTCATATTCTTCGCAAATGCTGTTTTCTTTCCTCCCTTGTCTTGTTCATTCTACTATGGATGCGAGAACTATGTTTGCTGTCTTTCCTTCCATTGCAAATGTGCTTTTACGTATGGGAACGTAGGTGACAAAACAATTATGTGCATAGTTTCCAAATACTGTATTATTACGTATTTCAATGAATGTTACTTTTTCTACACTTATTAACATTTTAACATGTCTTATTGCGCTTAAAAGAACAAAAAATTATTTGCACAAATTTTTCCCAATTGCGAAGGTTCACCTTGGCATCTTCGGTTTACTGTTTCTGAAGATATCCAAAGTTGGGCTTAGAGAATTTTCAGCTTAAAACAGCCTAATTAATCGGTCAACCTGTTTGGAATAGGGTGTACAAGCGATTCAAAGATGACCGCACGTCCGCGGACAGTGACAAGCTATGCTGATTATATTTCTTTGAGTGCCGTTTCATTGTGAATCACCAAGAGTACAACATAGACGAACAGTCACGTTCTCCATCGGCTACGTCATACAGTTCGTCACAAGAGATGACAAAACCGGCATCTGCATTATGGTAACGCTCCTGCCCATTCCTAGCGCTTGAAGCAATATTTTTTGCCAAAGAATAACATTCCTGCCGTTCGCTAAGCTCCATAATCCCCTGACATGGCTCATTGTGACCTCTGGCTTTTTCCTGAACTCAAATCGATACCCGAAGGTACCCACTTCGACACCCGGAAGGACATTATGAACAAATACGATGGTAGCGTTGAGAGCAGTTACAAAAGAGGCGTTTCAGGTATATTTCCAGCAATGGGAGGATCATTGGGTTAAATGTGTGGAAGCTGAAAGGTCCTATTTCGATGGTGATTACGAATTGAAACATAACAGGTACGTACTTTTATTTTTCTGGACTATGATCGGATACTCGAAAAACTTCATCCTATGACGCATTACGTGTGGGTGATTGACAAAGTTTAGTACAGCAGTACAATGGTTGTTCTGTGACATGGTGACGTGCAAGCTGAGAAGTGGGCCATGCCGAAGGTGATGCAAAATATTAAGTTTTGTCAAATAACTAAAGAATTCCGCGATCAAAACTCTACAGATACAATGAGTCATGTTAGTGTTTTCATCTGCGTGGGAGACGTTTGCGATTGAAGAAGGAGGTTATCATCACCTTAGAGACGGAAGCCCTACGGTCGATTTTAGTCCATGAATTCCAGTAGTTGTATGGACGCTGACAGTACTATATGCTGGCACAAGAACATTCATTTAAAATATGGATGCACATAACAGCAATGTGGTACCAGGCATGTGCCCAAAATAAGTCTTAGAACTTATTGACTGTACTAGTATGTGAAGGTTTTGCATTGAGTAGTACATTAAGTTTAGTAATAACATAATTAAAACATGACAGCAATTGAGGTATCAATTAAGCTACAAGCCAGTTGCACAAAACATTTCAATTCTACATATCATACACGAAATAATGTTAGATAGGAAAAGCGATTATCTCCATATCTTTTCTACTACCCTGGTGTCTGTCCAACCGAACTAGAAAACAACAAATATTAGTATGAAAACATTGTTTTTGTGTTCGATACGAGTTGAGCATTTGATGCTTCACCTTATGGGTCCTCAATAGATTATAAGCGTAGATATTGCGCATGCCTTAATAGCATTAGTTCATTTGTAGTTCGACTGAACTGACACGAGGTGGCATGAAAGTTGTGGATACAATGGGATTCCCATTTTAGCTATGACTCGTAGATCGTCTCGTGGATTAAATTAATTCGGGATTGAAATGTTTTGTGCAAATATCTTTTGTTTTGTCCATTTATTAGGAAGGAAGGAACTTTCTACACCCAAAACACAATTTAATATTTAACTCGTGTATTAAATACACATTTTAACGCACAACACAACGTTTCGACTGCAGCCATTATCAAGTGTGCTGTTAATAGAATCAATTCTCTTTTTATTGTTTTTTAAATACTTGAATTCTTATTGTTACCAGAACATATTTATTAAATGTTGAGTACGTTATTTTTTTTCTTTCTTTTAAATTCTATACATATTGATGACATTTTTCCATTCTTGGTTTAACTTTCCAAATTCGTTTTCATTAAGATTATTCGAATTGTAGCAAATGCGATATCCTCTACACTTCGACCAATATTCCAGCCTCTATCTCGGTACTCTGCAGTTAATATATTGGTACCTTCTTTGTGCCTTACCTCTTCATAAATTCTGCTTGCAAAATTTCAGGGTAGATTTCGACATGATCTTATTGTGGGTTTCCTTGTTAGTATCACAAAGGAAAGAGATGGCAGAGAGTTTTCCTTTAATCGAAAATGATGTGCTATCATGGAATACTTCAGAGAACTCGATGACGAGTGGTGGGGAGAGGCAGCCTTCTTGGTGACAAATGTAGTTTGTTCCTGTACCAGCACTCTGTCTCGGATTCCAACCCGAGCGTAATTCGGCCATGCTATAAACTCAGAAGATAATTTTCCGATTAGGACGAAAGTCACAAGTCGGCTTGACGAAAAGGGCGAGGCGTATGTGATCAGAAGAATATCGTGGATCTGAAGCAGAGATAAAAACGGGTCATTTTTGGTGACCCGCCCTGGCCGAAACATAGGTCAGGCAACCTGGTCTGAAACTTGACCCGGTCTGGGAAACATAAGTAACTGGGAATTTTGGCGTGGTATATTTCGTGCTCTGGAACTAACACTGTTCAAAGGCAAGAAAATAATTTTAAAATTTGTTTCGTCCTCTGGGTTACCGAGTCTAGATCGGATCACCAGGTCATGTCGGATTCGAATACTTGATCCGGTAACCCGATTCAATACTTGACCCGGTAACCCGTTTCAGCTCTGATTTGAAGAACTTACAGATCTTAGACATTATTAAAATCCCGAATAGGGACTGCTCTTTAGTCGCGTATCATATAAAGAAAAGTGGAAAGTAAACAGGAGCAGAGAAGACAAAAAATTGGAATGATAAGCTATATACAGATGTAGAAGGGTGCACAAGAACAAATAAGTGGATACACTGGATACACTGCAGTCGAGAGAAGAATTATAGTCTAAATCTGTTCATGAAGAATTATAGTTTGTTAATCAATAGCTTGTATAGGCAAAGCATTTTCGTAAAGTCTCTGGATCTGGCTGCTAATAGAAGTCAGCGAGCCTATGCTCGAGGGAAAACCAAGTGAGGAGAAAGACACGCGTAAGCATGTACGCTGTAGTCATTCAATGTCGTCCGCTGTGAAGGCTAAGATCTCCTGGCGCGGTGGTTTAAAAATTGTTCTCCACGATTCCTCACAACAGCTTCCTCTGCAGCCCTCCCGATTTTGTTGATTCGAGTGAGCGAATGCTTATACCGTCTAATACTTACTCCCCAGCAGTGATGCTGTAGTGTCACGTGATAGAAGTAGATTCGCAACCGAGCTGTGCATAACGCGCTCTCAGAGAAACTGCGCTGGAAATTCTAAATGTACTTAATTCAATTATTTGCACAATAAAAATTATTCTTAAAATTACATTATTCTTATTCTTGGATGATATGATGAACAGATTAAACGTTAATGTTCACCATGTTAGTAACGGTGTGCACAGAAATTTGTCCTATCATCAAGAATAAGTGTGCTCACGCGAGCAACGTTATCATTACTGATGGTACAGTTTTCGAGTGATGCGGTCACGTTTTTCGCACTGTCGTCTGTTTTGTGCTTGTATAGCCATGTGGTGCAGAATTCCACAACATGTCCCGAAACGTTGCAGTAGCTTCATAAGGTTAAGTCGAATCTTATTAAATACCCAGGCAATTTTCACTCTCTTATTGAATTCACCTCGTATATGGTCCTTCTTGAAGGAAATAGAGTAAGCCTGGTGCTATTAAGGCATATGGTGAACAAAAAGTATACAGATAGTGTATAAAATGTGTGCAATGTTTAGAAAATGGTAAATTCGTTTGACCAAAATTGAATAGAAAGTACATAAAACTATGTTGCAAAAAAAGGGAATGCAAAGCAAGTGCATAAAATTTGAATCCAGAGTTACATACGCGAAACTTCGGATACTTCCTTGTAATTTTTGACACTTCTTGTGTGCAAGGCTAAATTGCCCAAGAAGCGTCAACGAGTGTATTTATATAGTCTAAAAGTTATCAAAAGTCAGTGAAGTGCATGAAGATAAAAAAAAGGAAAGTGTGAAGAGGGATAGTTGCAACAACTGAAAGACCAAGAAGAACACATAACCAACTTCAAGTATGTAAAAGCAGGGATTCTGCCAGACCCCCAATGGAGGGTGTTTCCCCCAAAAAAATTTCAAACTCCCTCCCCTATCAACTTTGAAATTATTGTGGTTCAAAATCGATGCAAATCCTAAAAAGTCTGCTAAACCGTTCAGATTTAGACCATACAACCCACCCCCAAACAGGAATACCTGGCAGCATCTCTGTCTCGTATGTGTTATAAGTGACGAGATGAAGTTTAAAAATAGAAATAAATTATAAGCAAGAGTGGCAAGAGCTAACGAGAGGCACCACGGTTTCTGTGGAACGATGGCGAAAAGAATTTATAAAAAAACGAATTAATTGTGTTATATGAAGCCGAAACGAGGACCTAACAAAAGTGGGTGATGAAAGCAAATTTGGAAGCCTTCAAGGTATAGACATGAAGAAGAATATAAAAGAAAACCAGCTAATCCAGAAGATATGTAATAACGTGGCTTTTTTTTTAAAAAAAAAAGGTTGATATGAACAATACTGGATACAATAAAAAAGAGAAGAAGTGGAAAGTAGATATGACATTGGTTACTGAATAATGTTATTGAAAGAATGGATGAAGGGGAAAAGTGGAAGAGAAAGAAGAGAAAAGCAACCTTTGACAGAATCGAGTAAGAAATATTAAACTCTCAAACAAAAGCAAAGCGAATGGTTTGAATAAATTGAAAGCGTTGAGTTTTCTTTGAAGGAGCTACCACTATGAATTAAGTACTAATGATGATGATGATCGTATCAGGCAGACGTAGTAACAACTCGAGATTCCTCACAGAAAATTCGAGCAAGAAAACTATTTCTAGTCCAATATCGGTTGTGGATTGTAGGGGTTACATAAAAAATTCAAAATTGAGAAGTACTTAGATTTTCTCTTAAGAACTTGGTCCGTTCAGAACCCGATTTTTTCTTTATTCGTCGATATCCTGTATCACTTGACTTCTAGAGGTTTACGAGTTACATAACAACAAAAAAAAACGTGAAATTTACAGAAATTGCCACGGAATAGTTGCTCGACCATTTTGCGAGCTTTTCATATGTTCACCATATGAAACCTTACTAGTGACCTGCTCAAAACTGATTTTACATTTCTTTTTCTTTTCCGCCATCTTTGATTTAGGAGCGTGATTCGTCGCCACGACGAGCAAAAGTAAGCATTTATAATCGTCTGGGAAAATGACTCCTTTGTTTACTTTAGTTTGCAGGACGGTGGATTTTCAGGAAATGTATGGATATGGAGCATAAGTCTTTCATTAGTAGGATTTTTTTGAAACTGACAAAATTAGTCATTGCAGTTAACGATTTTATCAGTTTTAAACGCCCATGAAATGAAAAGGATTTGAAACCTCACGCTTCCGATTGTATTACAGAAGTAGATCGATGTATAGAGAACATTCTGTCTTGATAAAATGAAGTCCTTCCGCGTAATATTTTGTTCCAAAATTGGAATATGTACGGAAACTGCTCCAAGGTTAAAGACCTGAGAAGGACAAACTATAAACGAATCGGAATTTTGTCTTTGGTTAACTCTACTGGTATAGTTAAATTTATGTACATTTGAGTTTCATTTTTAAATTTACAATGGTGATCATGATGGGTTGTCAAAAATTTATAAGAATTGCTAATGGGTAGAATACTTTACGAGATTTCTTCAGGCTTACAAGGGAAGTATCCGAGTAGGCACTTGCAAATGAAAAATGTATGAAGTGCATTTTGTAGAGTAGTTAAAGTAACGAAAATATCAGTAATGAAACAGAAAGGAAAAGGTTATACGCCTTGACAGAGTGAGAGTAGAACACAATTTACTGCCTGAACTCCAAAACCATAATGATATTTATGCTCACGAAGTGCACGAAATGTCAAAAAGGCATTAGGCAGGATGCAATGTTTATGTTTTGAAACGTGATGTATAAAGAAAATAGTTATTTATTTCTGAACATTTTAATATGTGTCGGTTACTTTCTCTGAAAGTTAGGCAGCATTTAAATGCATCCCAGTAGATAAACTATCGTTGATAGGAGTTCATTCTGTTTACTTTGCGTCTAAGATTAGCTGCTTTCACTCGTGAACATCCGTTGTTCGTATTTTAAAACAAAAACGTGTCCCTGAAATATTGCTTCACTTCTGCTCTGGCAGCATAGGCAAATTCAGCCGTTGTCGTTATTTCTTTGACTCTAATAATACTTCGTTAATCACTGCCGCGCCGGTACTTTTATCACTTCCACGATTAAAAGAATAGAAAAATAATGAAATACAATCCATTTGAATGCGTGTAATTAACATAGAAAGAAACTAATAAATCGGTCCCCATTTTGTAAGAACAAATTGTTTCAAATGCTTCCCGTCTTAAAAGCCCTTTGTAATAGCGACGCCTAAGGATAATATTGTCATATCTGCTATTAAAATCCTATGGAGATTAGACAATATTCTCAGGTGTCGATATAGCCTAAAATCATTGTTTCAGTTTCATGCTTTTATTAATAAAATAGAATTACACATATTCTTCGGACTAAATAGCTTACCACAGTCAGAATGATCAGCATGAGAGGGACTCAAATCCACGCCGCCTCCCCAGTACTTATCCGATTGTAACCATTGGTCCACCGTGATGTACAACAAGTGTACAACAAATAAACAACAGACTATCGTATATTAACGAAGAATGCAGTTTGATTTGGTTTTCTTCTACTCTTCATTCATTTCGAACAAAAAGAGGTTGCATAGGCAGCTATGGTTTAATCCCGTCACATGTCTGAGCTATAATGTTCCTCAGCGGACAACACTCTTTGGAGGGCAAGACAGCGAAAGAGTTCTTGTCTATCGGTATTCGTCGGATGAAACCGATGGAAACTTTAGGGAGCCTCTCTCAGTATGATCGACAGTAGCACTCGAGCCTGTCGACCAGAAATCAGTGAACACAAGTGTATTACGGTAAACTCAATGTCAATCCTAAGTGATGTCGGATGAAATGGCAATGGCCCACTCATGCATTATACTAAGAGAATATTTTAAAAAACTTATTTAAGAATATTTTAACAATACTACTAGAAAATAATGTTGTCCTGATTACATTTTGTCTTTAATTCCTTACGCGTTATGGATTTTAGTTTCTTAATAGCTGTTAATTTTTTGCACTTGTCTGCGGCTCGATTCGAACCTTCAATCTTGTGATCTGCTTTATGGCTCCGTCGTTCTAACCACTCATCTACGAGAGCATCTTGTGATTTGCAGTCTGTTAGTCTAGGAGAAATGCGATTACGAAAAATATAGCATGTATATACCGACGTCGGGCCGCTGGTAGCAAGGACGAGAGTACGTCGGGAATACTACTTTAGCCGCAGACGGGCCAACTCCGGAAAAGGTGCAATTTCGACGACGGGCCGATGGCTGCACATGCCCAACATCAATTCAACTATCCCGATGTAGCCTTCGATGGTCCGAATAAGCCAGTCACCATCACGCCGAAAAGCGGTTAGCATTCACATCCCGCAGCGGCCATGACGCCATAGTTTGCAGCGCTCCGACAAGCTTCAGCAGTACCTTGCTCATGGGGATCCTTTTCCTGAAAAAAGGAAGACCCATGCAAGGATACCCAGCTCTTGTGTGCACCACAAGAGACATTACAAGATAGTTAACAATCATACTCACACTAGAAGCACCCTCTTTTATTCTGCTATATGCAACTGTCCAGCACTTACCTGCAAAGAGAAAAGAAGAAAACATAAATAAATTTTAAATATTTTATACCATAGAGAAGAGTCTAAATGATGGATATTCATGCTTTAACCAGAAAATATCTACATTTAACTCTCATTACATGAACGCTCATATTCTGGGCTGTTCATTTTTAAGATTAGTGCGGACTGTACTTTTAGTACGGTCAATAAATTACATTGACTATTAACATACATTTGACAGGAGAAAAGGTCAGTAGATAGGTTATCTTCATGGTTACAGAAATTAAAATGCATACAGGAATACAAATGCATTCACCACCATCACCTACACAGAGACACCTATCCCAGTGATGAACGCACGCCCCAATACCTGTATACATACGGAGTACTCCGTCAATGTCTTTACCGTCCGCGAAACATTTACTGTCAAAGTGACCTTGAGCTGAACAGACGCAACAAACACTTCTCCCCGCACACAGGACGCATTTCCTTATGAATGGCCTTGGAAGAAAGACATTTCGCCTACAGAAAACGCACCACTACCTCCTCTAACATACATTCCTCCATGACGGAAGCCCACACTGCACTCGCACGCCCTCAATGTTCTGTGGAGTTGATCACTGACACAATATTGGAGTATGACTGTGCTGTTACCTGGTGGTACCTTTCGGAAATATTCACGGCTTTTTCATGTTATCCTCCACCAGTTTCTAGCCAATCTACTGACTTGCCTTACCCTCTTATCTTAGGGCAAGCACACTTAGCAAATGAAATGTATCAAAACTTATTACCAACAAAGAAGTGTTTAAATACGCAGAGTAAGAATTGATTGATATGTCCAAACGCTTGGCACGATACACATAATCACATAACGGAATGTAATTTAAGAATGATCCCTCAAATAATAACATTGGTCAACAAAATGAAACGTCACAAAGTTTTTTGGGAGCGCTGAGTTTAAAAATGACTACCATTTGTCGCCATTATCCACCATTTTGTCATAACTGGTAGTTAGTTATATTTGTAACTATAAAGTGAAAAGCCTCGTAGTTCACAAACCGTCAAGGAAATGAAGCATCATCGTATAGAAATGCGAAATGGTATGTAAGGGTTACATTTTAGATCATTGTAGACGCCATCTTGAAATCCGCCACATTGGATGGAGGCAAGTTTTCTTAAAACAAATGGCAAGTGGGTCGTGTGACATATCAAACAGTACGAGAATGTTCCCAGAGAGTCATTCCAGGTGTCAGATTTCACCTACTTATTACGGTGTCCGGGTTATTTGTACTGAAAATTTGCCGTTTGATCTCGTGTGAATGGACCTCCAGTACAGGCTTGTTTCTCACAAACCGATAAGGAACCAAAGTGTCGCAGTAAACGAATGTGGAATGGTGGGAACGAAATACATTTTGGAGTACAGGATCAACTTTGTCACCATTTTGAAATCCACCATATTGGAAAGAGGTTTTTTATTTTAAATACCAAGTAGATCGCTTGACCTATCAAACAATAGCAATACGAGAATTTTCCCAGAAAGCGATTTCAGATATCAGCTTAGACCGAAATGTTACGCTGTTTGAGTTAAGGCGTTGGTATGGATAAATGAACACATGTACTGGAAATTTTCATTGAAGGTGACTCCGACACCGTAACAGGTAAGTCAAATCTAATACCGCGTATGACTTCCTGGGAACATTCTCGTGTTATTTGATATATTACACGACTCACTTGCTATTTGAAAATAAATTACCTCCAGCCAATATGGCGGATTTCAAGATGGCGGTCACGTTTATCGTCTACTACAAAATGTAGCTCTTTCCAACCGTTCCACATTTATGTAATACTACGCTTCATTTCCTTGACGGTGTGTGAACTAACTTCAACTTTTGAGTCACCCTGTATGTTATATTCCTACCATACATGCATGCAATTTGTGACAAAATGGTACCTGAGGTGACCTTCTTAAATATCATTTTCGTCTTCAGCACACCGAAATACAGCCAGAACATTTTTTTTTTTTTCACTATTGACTAGTGTAATTTCTGTACATGTGAAATAAAAGCTTCAAAAATCATACTTGTTTGTTGAGTTTTAGATGTTATGAGGAAAAAAATAATAAAAATAACTTTTTAAAAACATACTGTTCTTAAACAATTCGTACTAGAAAAGTAAAAAATAATTTTGTTTATGCGTGACTAGAAAGGATAATATGAGGCCGCGCTCTCATATACAGTCACTTGATAAATTCTTCAGTTAGATCACCTCATGCTTTTCTTTTTAGTCATGGATAAACAAATTTTTTTTTTTAAGTTTTAGTACAAATTGTTTTATTTTGATGTTTCAAGGCGGTATTTTTAAAAAATCTTTTTATTTTTTCCTTTTTATTACGAATTGTTTAAACAAAATTGTTTTTAAACAGTATTTTTAAAATTATTTTTCAAGTTATTTCCATGTTTGGCTACTTTTTCCTTACCTTATATATCATCAGCTAATATTTTATCACCCAAATCCTTAAATGTTCTGCAAGAAGTCAAAAACAACATCGTTCCGAGCTATACTATTTATCTTAGGATAAAGAAATTCGTACTAATAAATAAAATATGTTTTCAAAATATACAAAAATATGGAAGTAGTTATGGAATATTGCATTATCGTTGAGCAAAATTTATTCATTCTTTTGTATGTGTACCACTGTCGATATCTACTGACTATGAGTATAATGACGTGCGGCTTTCAGCGTTATTTGACTACCTATCACAATACTAAGCAGCACTGCTATTTTTAAGTGACATATCGCATGCCATTTCCCTCAAAAACTTTGTCGGCTAATTTCTCTCACATCACGATTGGACCTACTCTTCTACGCACGAACAGAGTTTGTCTACTGATTTTAAAATTTTATGTATCAACTTGGTTTCAGTGTCCACTTGCTTGGAATAGTGTTACTTGTTAGTTAGACCAACCTGAACTTGAATTTATTTATGGCCTTTAGACATCTGTGGCTCAGGCCAGGATAGGATGTGAGGGAAAGGATGCGGGAAGGACTACGGCCTAAGTTAAAAGTACTATCCCGGAATATGCCTAGTGAGACAGGAAAAAAACTTGGAAAAACTCGGTCAGTATAGTTGGCTGCAGATATCGAACCCAGGACTTCCCGAATGTAAAAGCCAACCCTCTAATAACTGAGATACGCATCTCGGTATGTCTAATTCAAGTTGATGACTATAATTTTGTGTTTGTAGGAAGTAGGCAATCCATTTCAGTGTATCACAATCTAAAATAGAGTAGAAAACATGAAGTTAATTTATTACATGTTCTAATTACGTAAATGCGAGAGAAACAACTAACGGTTAAATTGAACAGAAAAACGAGAGGAATGCTGGAAGTTATCGCTGACCATCTCTGAATAGGACAAAAAGCCATTTTAGATGATTTAACTATTTGGTCATTAGTTGTTTGATTATTATCACCTTTCAAACAACCCAATTTTCATTCCTTTTCATCATATGTGATATTGTTCTCTGATTAAGCCCAAAAAGAAAGTATTACAATATCACTAACATATAGGGATACTCGTATGTGTATAAATGGCTTCGTTCATCAAGTTCTAATCAACTGATCTCTGGTTCGATTCCCAATGTGGATATGCTGAAAGCAACACTTCAAAATCCGCTTCAAATTATTGATACCGTCTTCAGGATATCTCCGTTCTGAAGAACGCAACCCCAAATGATCATCAGTTCACCTCGTCCAGGAATCTTTGGAAAATAGACTTGTCTTCGAGCAGAACACCTATTACCATCCTATATCTGGGTAATAATAATAAAAAAAAATTTAAAAAAAACTTTTAAAGACATACTTTTCTTCAACAATTCTTACTAAAAAGTAAAAACAATAATGTTGTTTATGCATGACTAAAAAGAGAAGCATGAGGCGCGCCAATTCAATAATTTATAAAGTGACTGTATATGAGAGCGCACGTCATACTTTTTTTTAGTCATGCACAAAACAAATTAGTTTTTACTTTTTAGTACGAATGGTTTAAGAAAAATATGTCTTTAAAAAGTTTTTTAATTATCTTTTTTTCGAGTTATTTCGGTGTTCGTGTGACCTAAAACTTAAAGTGTTCTGCAACCAGCCAAAGCCCAACATCGTTGCAGGCTACTAATTATTTTAGGATAAACAGACCTGTAGTTAAAAAAAAATATATTAAAATATGCTTTTAAAATATATAAATATATAGAAATACATGAAAGTAACAATGGAATATTGTATCGTCACCTGACTTACGTCGCTGTGCAAAATTTCATCATTGTATGAAGTCGGAATGTGAACTAAAGAAAAGAATGTAATGATGATGATGGTGTTCGGCTCTGAAGCACCCAGTCCTCGTGGTTCAGGCGGTAACATCGCGGACTTCTGATCGGCAATGGGTAGGCACAAGGATCCTGACTGAAATTCTCCAGGATTTCACTCAGTTTAGCAGGTAAATGCCCGGATAGTACCGGTACCTTAAGAATGGCCGATACCTTCGCGATCCTGTACTTACCCTAACCCGGCCTGCGCCAAAGATGCGAAAAGACCTTAAATAAAATTCTAAACTTTTGGCCTGAAGCAAATCCATGATAGATAGATGGATGGATAATAGACAGTGCCTCATGAAAGAGGCTTTTTGCGTGTGCTAGATTGTTGTTAATGAAGGGGAACTTCCAATATTTGAAACATAATAGCCTCGGAGAATGTTATCAACATTGAACAGTTTTACGTAAATCAATCCATTATAATGGCTTTCAGTTTTAATAATATAATTATGACACCGACATAATTATCATTAAATACACTGGATACCCATCAAACATGCCGTACAGGAGTCAGCTTTGAAGCAAAGAAGATTAAACAAGAAAATTAATGGTTAGAAGACGCTAGACAGAAAGTAATACGCGCAGATACTTTAAACTTCTAATGAGGGCAGGAATAAACCAGAAAACAGTGTTTATTTTTTAACACAAAACCAAAATAAATGAGTGAATCCTTTTCTTCTTCTTTCCATAATGAAGATTCTCCGGAGGATTTTATTTTCTCCACAAGACTCCCAATTCTCAGAACCAGCTTTCACTAATATGAAGCGATGATTCATTAGTGAACGATTAACAGATAAGGAGCTCTTCTCAGCTCTTTTTTTTTTCTAATAACTTTAGATACATTTCACCTGATTGAAAAATTAATACAAATTGCATCGAAGTTTTAATATGCACTTCTAAATCACCAAATTTAGGAAATAAACTGTCTAAGGATCTGCTGCTATTGAAGTTTGAATAGTAGTTTTACTGATAGAAAAGTTAAGCTATCCTCTGTGCGATGTGTGAACGGCGTATGGGGGATGTGGAGGTAGCGTTCCACATTCTCGACCTCCGGCTCCACTGCCTTTACCTCCCAAGGTACCCAGGAATACCAAGGACACTTTGGTACCACAACAAATTTAAATTTGATAATAACTACGTTAATTGATAAATGCATTAAATTCTAGAAGTTAACATACATTTTTGCAACAAATTTAACATCTTCAAAAGAATTATCATCATTCTAAAATTAAATGAACATTTTAGTTACTGGGAATTGTAAAATCATTATTTTTTTTAATGAAATATCTTTATAAAAGTTTGTAGGGGAAAGTTGGAAGAAATTGCGCACAATTCAAGAAAAAAATCAGTAAAGTTCTATTTTGTATATAAACGTCTCAAAAATTACACAATAATATATTCTTTAGTGTCTCATACACAGTTACATGCTATTAATCTTTGATATAAGTCATTGTATGCTTAATGATAATGATGTTTTTAAACCCTTAATTTGCGCAAACTCTCCTACTTGGGTAGGTAAGATTGCGCGCATGCGTAGGAGAAACTGCGCATGAAAATAAGATAACGTTCGATAGTACGAACCAAATAGAAACTACTTGTTGTGATCCAAAACATTATAAACTGTTGTTGTATTACAAACAGTTATTACCTCAAGCAGCCTGAACATTCCTATTAAATGTTGCATTTGTTCCTCTTGGCAGTGTTTATAAACTTTACTAATACAATCGTAAGTGCACAGAGGAAAATAATTTTATGCTCTTTGTACAGTGTATTCCTCCGTCAAGTAGTGGGCCAGAACCAAAAATGACACCAAAATCTAGCTCTGATTTATACATAACTTCGCGCAATCTGTCCTCTCATTGCATTAAATGAATGTACTGCGCAAACCCTCCTACCTGACGCGTGACCCAACTATCTAAATTACGGAGGAGAGTTTACGCACCACATAGCTTGGTGGAGTTTTAGCGACCACCTTCTATCAAAACAGGAATTCAACTGACGAGTCTGCCAGTGACGTATTCACTTGTCCTTCACTTACAATATGTCAGTCCGATTACTTCCTGTCTTTCCAGGACCTACCGTGCAAACTCTCCCGGCTTTACCATATTTTGTGATCCAGTTGTTTCATTCTCATTTAATTTTTTTGTAGTGAACACAAATTATTAACGACATAGAAATGTCACCTCCATGGACTTCACCAAGTACGTTTTTAACCGGAAACGAACCAGTTAATTTAATGTAAAATGTTTATTAATTGAATAGAAATACCTGTACTCACTCAACAGAACGAAAGAGAAATTATTAAAAGTTTTGCCAGCAATTTTAGTGTCAGCTCCGTGTATTGTTTTAATAAGTTGATTTAAAAATAGCCAGAACGATATGCTTGCTTCTTGAACAATCTCTAATTGATTACTGAATGTTGTGTGACGCAAGTGGTTCGTATTTTATGTTCTTTAGACCAGTAGCTTGATAACTGCAATAGTGTGTCACCTCCGCAGTTTTTATAAAATGCAGTTTTTATGTAATTAGAAGTGTCATTCCAAAATCTCGTAAATACTTACAAATTTAACATGACTAATCCGCATAATTGGATTATTCTAGATAGATTTTATTTAATGTTCCAGACCCATAGAATTGTCACCTCTATGGATATTTTTATTGAGTTGTTCGTAAAATGTACATAAATCATTGAACATTAAATTCAAGTTGTATAGTAGGATATCCTGCTTAAAGTAAGATTAAAACTGAAATTTGGGGTTCTCACAAACAACTAACGTTGTATCCTGTTCATCTTATTACTGCATTACAAAAAGGTAATTAAATTGCCCAGTAATTTTTCTGCAGAGAAATAATACATCAATATTATATTTAATATCAAGTAGGCCTAATTAGTTTTACCAAACTTGTTATCCGGTATAATTCATTTAGTAATTTGTACGAGTAATAAAATATGTCTTTCATTTTGTCACTGCAATGTATGTCACCTCCATGGAATCAGTTGTCATCACCAAGGACTCCCGGGTGGTCAAATTGTTAGCATGGACGTCTTCAAATCAGGTGTGGGTACAGTGGCTGAGAGTTTACTTTAACATAAACTGTAGGTCCCGTTCTCAGAAGACGGATTAGTAAAATTAATAACAATTCAAATGTTCTCTCCATGTAAGAAATAAACATACGAAGTTGACTATTTTTCAGAAATTACTGTTAATTGACCTACGTACTGTAGTTTTATGTATTTGTAGAGTATTAAAAAGTAATTAATACACAACAATCATATACCTCATACTTAATTTATCTTTGTTCGAAGTGGTGTGTCGGATTTTCAAGCTCAAATGTGCACAATGATTTCAGAATGATTTAGTATTGAAACCTCACAACATTTTAAAGTAAAGAACGTTCATTCACACACGTTTCTCAGTCCATAAGAGTCCTGGTCTCAATTTATAAGCCTCTAACTGGCAAGTCCGACGGTCAGTTTGGTGGCAGATGAAAAAATCACATTCTTCCTTTTAACTAACCCAGGCAACACAACTGTTATATACGAATGTTGCATTTGTCTTGTGGCTTGCGTAAGGAGAAGGATATTTTAGCTTGTATAAGATAAAATAAGATGTTCAGGGGAGGAAATACCCTCACAGGTTCAAACTTTTGGAACTAGACATAGTCCATAGTTGTTCTCTATTCGAATAATGTCATGCAAAGTTTGATGCAGTTCGGTTTATTGGTGTGGATTTGTGTATGAATTACACAAACAAACAAAGCATCGTTGAAAGAGCTCACTGATGGTACTCTTATCTGAATGTCGCCAAAAATGGACATAGCACGTTGTTTTCCTGTGGTCTTCATTTGTCATTTTTATTTGTAAGCTGTTTGAATTACCTTATTACTATGCATTATGGCCAGTTGTTCTTGAAAAATGTTGATCGATATACACCTACCAAAACTTAAACAGATCCGCCGGATCAATCGGGTCCATTTTGGACCGGGTCATCGGGCCTATGGTCGGGACCCAGCCTGACCATGTGACCCGATTTTGACCTGGTTGACGAAGTAGAGATATTATTACAGACTGTTGCATTTGGACAGTCTTTCTACTTGCTGTGACCGAGAGTAGGGGTGTTACTCCTCAGAGAACAAAAAATACGACGCCGCACAGTTCATAACAATAGTAATAACATATGAATATAGTCTCATATCCCTGGAAATAGCAAAAATGTCTCAAAACACCCCCTCGGAAGAGCTATTCTGAAATAATTTTGTGTCCGATAGAAGCATTCAAATCTAAATTTAAACTCTCAAATATGAATCTCCCGTACATAGCTCACTTCTCAAACGAATCTCACATATTATCATATGGATTGATTCTAATGACAGGAACAAGATCGATTACCGGGCCAAGATTTTACCACCGGGTTAATTGGGTTAAGATTCTATCATCGAGTCGCCGAGTTAATTCAGTCTGGTGATTTCGGCCAGGACTGGGTCATTCGGATCAAGCTTCGGACTAGTGCTCTCAACGGGTCGGATCGGGTCAGTTTGAAACTCAACCCGACGCGACCCGTGACCCGAAAAGTTCAACCCGACCGATCCATGACTCGACTCGGGTTGACCCGACCCGAACCATGACCCGAGCGATTGACCCGACCCGTTGAAGACTAACTAGAAAAGGTCGAAAGTGCCGAAAGCTTGAACTTAGTAAACGTACAGCGTTTTAGCACTTATAGTGTGATTGGTTGGTGATTGTTGAGTCATTGGTTGTAAAATTCATGTTGAAAGTACCATACCATTTTCCTGATGTAACTGAGGGAAAAACTGGAGAAACGTGTCACCATGCTCGATCACTGGTATCGAACCCAAGATCACCCAAATTCGAAACCAACGCTCTACCAACTAAAGGTAACATAATGTTGTTACTTCAATACGTAAGTGTTTTAAGCGAAACATGTTCTCGATAATTGATAATCAGTAAAGCAACATGCAACCTTTCAGATGTAATAAAATTCTGATCGAAACGGAACATTTTACATTGATGGAAAACCAATCAACCAATTCTATTACAATACTATTACTAGTCAACCAATTCTAATAGTAGGAAAAGCATTGTGACATTCTTGTAGAACGTCCCTAGTGGTGTAAGTGGAAGCAAGAGCATTAGTGTTGGTAATAGTATTAGTTTTCCTGCATCGTAGAAACAGTCATCTTACCTGGCTTTAAAACTTCCCGATATTTTAATATAGATTCAAAATTATTGTAAAATCAGAGGGCGAAATTCGTGCTTATTAGCAGGAAAGTTCAACAGATAAAAGAGAAAATTATTTCATTCTTTCTCTTCGATTTTCTAAGGATCCAGAGAATATCTTGAGATTTTATTTGCTTACAATGACCGAGCGTTTTCTTTTTTTCATGTCCTGTGACGAAGAGTATAAAATTGTTGCATTTCAAATTTGGGAACTCTAATACATATGCAGAGAGAGGTAAAGTATATAGGGCAACTAGGTTAAATATTAATGTTCCACACATAAACAACAGTTCGGTAATAAAAAACTATTTGATTGATATACAGCGCACCAAATATTTTGGTAATCGCCGCTGAAAAATTTGTTTTTTCTTTTAAAAAATGGTCACGATTACCTCAAATTAGTCAGAGCGCCAGGTATGTGAACACTGCGGGAAAAGTCTCCACTGTCCTGGTCGGGATTCGAACCCGGGCCGCACGATTCGTAGTCGCACGCGCTACTGCCAAATTCACTTTTTTAAAAAAATATTTCTCGTCCTAGACGGGCTCTAATTCCTTTTATATTACTTATTCTTTTCTGCTGAAAATACTGATTTATCCTAACTACTTATATCCTAACCTAAAATCACATATAGAGACTATTGTAATGGTTACATGTATATTAGGATGTTAGTATGAAGATTGTCTTCTAACATCGAGGTGAGACCGAATGTCAGAATCATTTGTCATATTTGCTTAAAACTTGGAAATGCATATTAACAGATCAATATAACTTAAACCTGTAGCTTCTATTCTAGATTTGCTTCAATAAAAGATTTCCTTAGACACCACATATTTGATTCACTTTATTTAGTAAGCTGAATTGTATTTGCATTTCATTTGGTTAGTATTTCCATTAGCAACAAACATTAACCAAAACTCTTTCATTCCATACAAAAGTTCAATAATGTCAACACAAGTACGAACTTGCATATTTCGTCATATTTACTGTTCCAATCTAATAAATCAGAAGTGATTCTCGAGATGTCTTTATTCAGATATATCTGCATTCAATATACCTATTTCAAAACATGTTACGATAATTAAAGAAAACTCCAACCACAAGACATCCATTCTTGAGTATGACCAACAAAGAAATATAATTTCTTTCCTTTCTTTTCTAAGTCGTCCATAATTATAGCAGTACAACAATTGGTAGTAGCTTTTCTATTTCAAGTCACTATGACAAATATCCATGCTCTAGGCGGGATTCGAACGCACGATCTTGGAGTCAATGGACTTGCGCACTAGTCCGCTTGACTACTACCTCGATGTCACGGCGACTGGTATATCTTTTGGATAGTAAATTTAATTATAACTTTATTTATTTTGTTCTGCCTAATTCTGAATTTCATTAACAAATTGTATGCTTGTAAATGATTTTTTAAATTCTGTTATATATCAGTATGTTGTTGTTATCATTATTACCGGACTATTACGATGTATATAGTAAAAACAATTGTTGTCCACGACCTGGTATAACTTCATAGAACATAAACAGTAGATGTAACAGTACGCAAATGATTTGTTTGAAAACTGTAATGGTTAATATTACTCATGAAATTGGAAGTATGGTTTCCCTCCGCCAAATACTGACTGTAAAGAATGGCTCTATCTACGCTTCTTGTTCAGTAAACATGCAAACATAGAAGAAACAGACTGACATATCGTAATGGTCTGCGGCAATAACAACAACAGTAGCAACAACAAACTGATATATATGACACAGACCTTAAAATCATTTACAAGCATACAATTGTTAATGAAGTTCAAAATTGGGCAAAAAATAATAAAATAAAATTATAATTACATTTACTAGCAAAAAGATATACGAGTCCCCGTGGCTCGAGCGAACCCAACTTTAATATTTTTACGGTCAAAATCGATAGAAACCATGCAAAACTCCATATACTCCCCCCCCCCAATGTTGACTTTCAACCACCCATCTAAAAATTCAGGCCAAGCGATATACAGATGCTTATCAGAATAATGGAAACACCTGTAGTTGGCAACACGTCAGATGTATGGGTTGGCAGTGGTGTCGTGGCGACCGCAGCGCCGAACTGCTGGTGGTGGTGTGTTAGGTCGGCCCCATACTACGTCAGGCGTCGTGGAACAGGAGTGTGCAGTGGCTGCAGCAGACAGAGGTAGTGTAAAATGGGAGACCTCTCAGAGTTTCAAAGAGGGCAAATTGTTGGTGCGCGGTTATGTGGAGTGAGTGTGACGGCAGTGGCTAGTGCGTTAGGTGTGTCACCAGGGACAGTGTCGAAGGTGATGACGGCCTACACAACACACGGGAAAACCACATCGGGGAAGCGGAACAGTGGGCGGAAGAAAAGCATCAGTGACAGGGCACGCCGGGTATTAAAGCGCATTGTCACGCGGAACCGTCGTGCCACTGCGGCACAAGTGACGGAGGAGTCAATCAGCACCTCCCCCAACCTGTTTCGACAATCACAGTCCGCCGCGAATTACATGACATGAACTTACGGGGTCGTGTTGCACGGGCCAAACCTCTCATCAGGGACCAGAACGCTTTAGCACGCCGCAAATGGTGCCGCGACCATGCAACTTGGACCGTCGACGACTGGAAACGTGTGGTCTGGTCGGATGAGTCACCATTCACCCTATTCCAAACCACGGGCCGTGTTTATGTGTGGAGAACGCCCAAAGAAGCGTATGATCTGCAGTGTCTCCGCCCAACTGTGAAACATGGCGGCGGCACGGTGATGCTGTTGGCCGCAATATCATGGTTTTCATTGGGTCCTGTGGTCACACTTCGCGGACGCATCACTGCCAACGATTATGTCGCAATTTTAGGAGACCACTTGCATCCTATGGTCCGGATGTTGTTCCCGGACAATGACGCCATATTCCAGGATGATAATGCACCCATTCACACAGCTGGAGTTGTTGCAGCGTGGTTTGAGGAACATCGGGATGAAGTTCAACACCTCCCCTGGCCCGCCCAATCCCCAGATCTCAACATAATTGAACATCTGTGGTCCATCTTGGAAACAAGACTCCGGCGACGATTTCCACCTCCATCCTCTCTCACAGAACTGGCCGATGCCCTGCACAAGGAATGGTGTAATATTCCACTTGCTACCATTCACGATCTCTATGCCTCCATCCCACGTCGCATCAAGGCTGTTCTGAAGGCGAAAGGTGGCCCGACACCATATTAATCTGTTAATTTGCACTTTCGTTCAGGTGTTTCCATTATTCTGATAAGCATCTGTATCTTATATTTCCTAAATGACCTTTCCCCACAAAGAAAGACTGAAATGACGCCACTGCTTCTATGTGTTCAATAGTTTACTCGGTAGATAAATGATTTCGCTCATCACCTTGTTATCAAAGGTTTCCTGGTTTTAGTCCCGGTGGAGGGGGAGGACATGTGATTCGGAGCCCACTTTTAACTTATGTCACGTTCTTAGAATGTCATTTTCATCCTGTGGAAGGCAATGGCAAGTTAGCATCACCTCATCACAATCATCTTTATTATGGCAAATACATTTAAGTTTATCAACTCCGTGCACTCCTATGAATTGCTAGGAACTTGGGATAAGTACGGACAATGAGTCATTAATTCGACATTTTTACTGGACAAAAACTTAACAGTTGTGTGTGCTGAGTGGGAGCTGGCGTTGTCGTGGTGAAGAATGATTCGACAATTTGGGTTTGTTTTACGCAATTCATTGATGACCTCTGGTAAACAAATTGTTTTATACCGTTCAGCATTTACAATCCTTCGATCTTCTAAAGCTATGTTGCCACATGTCCGATATAACCGAAGAAAGAAACAATCATTGAACGAACAACTTATGATGGTTTCGGCTCGCTTTGAAACACCCAATCAGTGGATTGCTGTTTAGTTTCGAGTTCGTAGGAATAAATCCAAGTTTCGTCTTCTGTAACGATGTAGTACACCAAGTTTGACTTACCTCGGTTGGAGGTTTTTTAGCATTTGTCTTTACACCACTTGACACGAGCCTGTTTTGAGTTTCAGTCAAGTTGTGTGGGATCCCAATAGTTTGAAGGTTTCCGTACGTTCAGGTAACCATTTAAAATTGTATGTATTGCTTTCATGTCAATGTTCAAGAATGCCTGAATCTTACGGTATGTCACATGCCGGTTTTTCTCAATCATGTCACGCACAGCATCAACATTACTGACAACAGCAGACGTGGATGGACGACCTTCACGAAATTCATCACTGAGAAATGTGCGACTGCGCTAGAATTCAATAAACCAATTGTACACAGTTCTATTAGATGATGCTTCATCCCGAAAAGACAAATGAAGTCGCTCGATGCGTTGTTTCGGTATTAAACTACATTTGAAATCATAAAAATCATAGCCCGAAAGTTTTCACTCGAAATTTCCATTTCTCAAACAAACTACCTATGAGGAAAACTCAGCGGGCCTCCGGTGGCCCACCTTCGTGGTTGGTGAGCCACCGGCGGCCCGCCGAATTTTCTTTATGGGGTACTTCTTCCAACAGCTGTGAAAAACAAATGCATAGGTGTGAACAAACAATCAAAGATAATTTAAACATAGAAAGGTATAGTTTTCCAAACTTTATAATAGCAGAATACTAGCGCCATTGGTGGTAGTATTTTGCAGAAACTTTTCCAGCAGCCCTCGTACAAATTTCGCAATTGTATCTTCAATAATACCTTTAAAATACATGAGAGCTTCATGGTAATCAGTTGTAAACCATACAGATACTAAAGAGACAAATAACCAGATGAAAGTCAATTAAAATAATCTTAGTGAAAATCGATTACTTAAATTTAAAAGTTCATCCATCTGATGTTTATTAGCAAAGTATCCGATATTCGTGAGTTAATATTAAAAGAGAAAATATTAAAAAGAAAGGAAAAGATAAGATAAAATTAATTTTATGGGCGGTAACAGCACTATGGCTTACGCCCGTCCCGATACGGGGGAAGCCCCTTATCTTGGTCATATTAAAATTTAGCTGTTAATTAAAATAATATAAAAAGAAGATATAAAAGATGAAGATGTAAAAGGTCTTCACACTCAACCTACTGGTGTAAATGGCCAGTATGACGAGGATGCCCGTAAATGGGCCCGCGCAAGATAAAACAAAAATAGACCATAAAACTTAACAGCTAAGAAACATAATCATATAAAATCAACGGAAATCATAAAAGTCACTGCAAAAACTAGTTAAAATATTACCTTTTAAGTTTATATCTCGGTTTCCCTTTCCTTCCCACGAGATTAAAATCCATATCCATCAGGGGGTCCTCAACCATGTCGGAGGACAAAGATGAACTTGGTTGATGGATAGTATATGCAGACTCGTCCTCAGCTAATTGTGCAGCCAAAACGTTAGTCAAAGTCTTAATGCTCGTAGCGAGAGGTGACGTTCGAGCTAATTTGGAGACTTTATACGGACTAAAAGTAGGCTTAACCCGTGGAGCTCTAGAGCTCTTCACAGGTGTTTTTTGTCCCTGACTCTCCGACGGCATATTGCTAGAAGTCTCCGATTCTTTGGGCGGCTTCGGAGTGTCGTCATGCACAACAGACTCTGTTTGGGTTGATACGTTAACTGTCTGGGTACCAACCGAGACAGTTTTAACTGCTATTTTGGCTACAACATGTGAAAACGCACCAGAGGGAAGGGTGCGCTGAGACTCTTTTACGCGACGTTTTGCATCGCCAGCAGATATTTTCTCAATAACCATCAGCTCTCTAATACGTTTCTCTTCTTTAAATACCGGACAGTCACGCGACCAGGCCGTGTGATCACCCTTGCAGTTAACACACTGAGGTTTCAGTGATGTGCAAGGATCCGCACCATGGCTACTGGTTCCGCAAATTGCACATACAGCAGAGGTCGCCTTACACGACGTGCTGGTGTGTCCATAGTGCTGACATTTAAAGCAGCGGAGCGGACTGGGTATATACGGACGGACAGGTAAGCAATAAAATGCTGCCTTCACGTCCTTGGGGAGCTGTGGCATGGCGAACGTCAGAATTAACGAATTCGTGGGTTGCAGTTCTCCACTCTTTCTACTTTTAATGCGCCTAACATTCACTACACCTTGGCTTGCGAGTTCATCCTTAATCTCTTCTTCAGGGACATCTACCAAGTCCCAACAAGATATTACGCCCTGACTATAATTGAGTTGACGATGCGGTTCAACTTGAACCTCGAATTGTCCTAGGGTCGTCATTTTCAAGAGATTAGCTGACTGTTTGTTAGTGGATGTCTCCACGAGCAAGGTGCCGTTGCGAAGTTTCTTAACATGTTTAAGTTCGCCGGCGACATAATGCAGTTGTTTTTGTATAACGAAAGGGGATAACCCCTTCAAACCACCTGGATTATCTGCTTCATTCTTTACTTTAATAACAAGATATCGTGTGATAGTCGATACGATACTTGTCTGTTCCTCTATTTCAATTTTCTTTGCGGTGTCACTGGTTATTTCGGTAACTATATGCGCCTTCTTTCTATTATCCTCAGTGACTTTCTCTTCATTCTGTCTCTTGGTTTTCTTCGTTTCTTTGTCTGTGCGCGAAGGCGACTTGTTAGGATGTGGTGGAGCCATGATGAATTTTAGCCGTAAATGCCCACACTTCTCCGTCTTCGTTCTGAGGAGCCAACGAGGCTGCCGGGTACTACCCTCATCACCCTTGTCAGCAAGCTGGAAATCGAGGCGAAGTCCAATGACTTGGCGTCGAAATCACTTGTACTCCCGACTGATGGATACTTGGGACACCCACTCCCCCGAGTGTTGGCGAGACCAAAGGTCCGAAGAGCTCCCCAATGGCGCACTTCCCAGTCTCAACGAGCTAGACCATCCAAGAATCTGCTGCTAAGAACTAGGCGCTATCCAATGGTTCCGCCCCCTTTCCCCTGGGCCCAGGGGCCATCGTCAATGCAAATACATCCTGTCACATCCTTGGTCATTGCGCGGAGGCGCAAGTCACAGCACAAGAGGAGATGAAATAATGAGTCATCAATGGATGAAAAATGGGATGAATGTAAATGAAATCCTCTCGGCTGGTCCTCCTTTCAGGCAGCGTTGATGTTTAGCTGCGAGGGCTGATTGCAGCCAGCAAAACCCAGCTGGACGATGGGGTCGCCAATTCCCTACGCCGTTGTTGGCTAATTGCAACCAGCATAAGCCGGCCGGACGATGGGGTCGCCAATTCCCTTAAAAAGAAAGGAATTACAAATTATGTGACTCTAGGTTAAAATATAATACTTCCCATCGCTAAACGATTATTAAAATTAAGACACTTACTTTCGTCTCACTAATTTGATAACTATTACCAATTAACTTTTCAGCTCGCAAGACGCAAACTATAAGGTTTTCAGTGCTAACTGTGGCTCGGTTTTACACCTGTCGTAAAGTTCGTTAAAAGTTTAGAGACATAATTTTCCTCAGTATTCACTTTTGCAGTTTAAACTAGTAAACAGAAAGGGTTTTGGAATGATACCAAAATGTCTAAAATCCGTATACGACATCTGTGGATCTTTACTTGTGAGAAAATTGCCAAAGCACAAGAGCAGCACGAATTGAAATGGCTTATTTTGTTTTGAAAGTTATAACAAAACATTGAACTACTATGTCTTCTTACTAATGTACGTAAAAGAGTCCCAAGATACAGACAAAGAAGGATAAAACAAAGATCAAAGCCTGCAAGAGTCTTAGAACGTGACCATATCACTCTCTAATTCCTCTAAAGTTTCTTTATCAGTTATCTTTACCTACATGGGCTTGACTGGACAATTGTTTTGTAACTTCATCCTCGTAAATATAAAGCCCCTGATAAGAAAACTTTCAAATAATTGGCGAGGGTTAACCTTTGAAACTCTCAGAAAGACTTTTATAAACGTTTTCAGTGCCACGTATTGCTGAGCTGTAGAACTATCACCGAATTTATTGAAACGTTTTGAAATTTGTAACATTGTTCAGAACTCCTTTGTTAACTGCATAGTAGTTAAGGTGAACCTATACGTCGGACAGCAAACGATCTGTTCATAGATGGCGTGACAATCTTTTTCGTATGCCAACTTGCTTTGAAATGACCCCAAAAATTTCCAAAATCCATGTGTGACGTCTGTATTACTGGCTACGAGTTATAGTATAACCCTAACTGCTTTCTCTCCTTTTAACTATTATTTTGATTCGCACCTCTTAATAGATCTTTTCTTTGAAGACGATGTCCTAACTGATTTCATTTCGTATTCTGTGTAATTTTCGGGTCTTGTCCGTCTCATATCTACGTCCTTCAGTCTCATAACGAGACGATTTCTTTTGCGCTTGATTGACTACGATTCGAAACATTCCAATCCTTTTTTGTACTCGCTCCTTGGTATACTGTAAAATGGAATAAACGTATTGTATATATTTTGAAAATATTTTGGCTCAAATCTCTGTTCAAGAAATGTAAATAATGTGTACGAAAAGTTTGGGAAGTTTTTCCGTGCCTTTCTGAAGAAAAATTTCGTAACGTCTTTTTGTGTATTTCATGTATACACACTGTGCAATGTACAGATTTTAACTGTTGTAAACAAAAACAAAATTGGGTGGTGCGACAGCCCTAGAAGGGCCCTGTCCTATCTGACGGCTGTATGACGTTCAAGTAGAAGATTTCGTGGTCAGCGTAACGCCTCTTGTTAGCCGTGTGTCAGACTTTCATGACCATAGTCCGCTACTTCTTTCATTCACTTTTACTGTTATAACAGACTATATAGAAAGAATGTCCAAATATTGTTTTCGTTTGTGTTAGAATGAACTCCTCTTAATTTCCCTTTACAAACTCTACATGTTAAAACTTATAAAAATCAAATTTGTAAGATCTATAAAACAAAGCATGTGTCCACTGTGGGCAAGCGGTAACACTGACTGCTTTGTAATCAAGGGGTTCAGGGTTCGATTGCCGGACGGACGGCAAGTGGTTCGGAGCTCACGTTAAACTGTAGATTCCGTCCTTAGGACGTCATATTAATAGAATGGAAGGCAATGGCAAGCCACTATGCATTCACCTTGCCCAGAACATTCGTGACTGCCTTCGAGAACAATACCCATCATTCTCATCATCATGGCTAACTTTTCTTACTATACGCTGTTGATATTTATATAATATGGTATTGTTTTTATGAAAAGTACACTTAAAACATTCCCCTTTTATGTGGTATATTAGAAAAATTTCTTGGACTCATACTTTCAGAGACTTCGGGGGGAAAGTACGTCGATGTATAAATGAAAGTTGCAAGTGATGAAAACTTTAAAGAATAAAATAGTATTTTTACTGTATACGTGTTGTTCAATCGAGAACGTGATCCCTAACATACCATGTGTTTCATTCACCTTTTTAGAACTTGTCAACGATGTAATACGACAATTATAGTCCAAAAGTATATTATGAATCTTAGCATGTGACGCGTTCAGTGGCTCTATATTTATCCTTCAGTTGTAAAGGTATGGTAGTCAATCACCTGATTATTGTAAACGATTCTCTCATACGTGTTCTATAAACGCTGGAGGTTTGGAGTTGATATCTTTTGTAGGTCCAAAGTTATGAATATTTTGCTACAACAATGTGTAATTTTCCTGCAGAATGTTTAGCATTATATAAAGCTTTTGTATACGTTATCCTGTACAACTCTGTCTCGGATGAGACGTTTCTTTGAACAATATGTCCTCGAACGTATATAATATTTTATTGTCAGTAGTTAGCTTCCCAGTGAAGAAAATGCGCCCCAACCCCGAAGGTCCCATTTTTGCCGCCATCGGCCAGGCGTCGGGGCTGTGACAGTCGGGAAAAATCACACCAGTACATTTTGTGAAAATGGTTGCCAAAAGGGTGGGAAAGTTTTCTTTCCTCCTTTGTCCCGACTATGGGGTTGGGATTTGGCCGAGACTGAGGAAAATGCCGACCACGCCCTAACAAGGCGGGAATATGACGGCAAGGATAGTCGAGAAGAAGGCGGGCCACCAACTATCTGAGACAGTCAGCAGAAAACGATTGCAATTAAAATCAGTGATAGTCACGATACATCTACAATAGTCATTAATTTCTTCATTATAGAGATTAAAATATCAATTGTAAATGTCAGTTAGGATCGTCGGGCTTCGCTCGGCACTTGTTTTGAACCCGACTCTACACCGACGGTTGAAATGTGGGCGGCAGCATTTGTATGGGCCGAATTCTGGCCGACGGCTGTAACTCTCTAATATTAAAATATGCTTATTACATTAAAACATATTTATCGCTTAATTTCATTCATCTTTTTACAGAAATCTGTAGTGAAAAATACAAAAAAATAGAAAGCAAGCAAATACAGTGAAATTAACTACATTTTTCATGTTCTCGTTTGCATGTTGGAAACATTGAATTTTAAACAATATTTCAACGAACACTTAATTTCGTTAATAGGGCGTTAATCTATGACATTAACACCGTGAATCATGATGAGAGCAACGGATAAAATGAAACTAACTGTGTGTATACCAATAGACAGCATTCATGCTTTGTTTTGATCAACTAAACACGTTTCTTATAGCCATATGCTATAGAAATGCTATGCCGACGGCGGCAAACGCCTGGTGTCCAACTGACGCCCAACTATGACTGTCGGGGTTTGGGCGGGAAATGATCGGGCAGGCGCCGGCCAAAATGAGCTTTTCTCTCGAAGGCTTTTGCTGCCTTTGGGGTTGTTGGTCCGTTGATCGGGAACCGAGTGCGGCCCGACCCTGACCGGCGTCGGCCCAGCGGAGGGCCGACCCTGTTTTCTCCATTGGGTTAGTTTGTTGTCTAGGTGATGTGTGAATTTGATTCTGATAGGTTCAATATTAACTGGACTAAATAACATTATGTAATGTTACTTGTGTGAAATGTCATGTAAAAAGCTATATAAATGTGTGCACGTGTTATAAATATTCAGTTCTTATATAATGGACTCACAGCGATAGGTTCGTATCCTTGATTACCGGGGATACTCCTGAATAAAGAAGTTATTTAAATTGATTTCATCTCGCTTTTCATTTCATAAGTAAATATTCTTAGCATTCTGCTATTGAGACTTTCACACGCTTCATTACAGGGGACGTTAGCCTGGTCCAGGGTATTCATAAATAAAGTAGCTGATTTGAAGTATAAAGCTTACTAGCATAGCCGCCATCCGTTACATCAGTGATACTCATTATCATTCGTCGGAGCAGTGTCCTTTACGCAGTAGAAACAGTGGTGAACCCAGGGCCAAGTCATGGTAGAAATTAGGAAATATTGAGGTTGGAAAGTTATTTCATTTTTTTAAATCAATTTAAGGTTACCCTTTTAATTAACAAAAAGCCAGTGTATGTTAAAGTAAGGTAATTTGGCAATATTTTGTGAAGAATGTAATATTTCATTTTCTTTTTTTCTCACAGAACACTGATCTCGTCACGGGAGATCTCAACGAGCAGCATAGGTTCAAGCACTTTACATATTACAGACATATCACAATTCACTAGGTTTAATCAATCAACGTTAAAACTTGAACAAATAATTAATTATTTAATGCATCGAATGGTTTTAAAAGCACTTTATACTTCTTAACGACTCGGTAAAAGTTTAACAAAAGGTAGCTGAAACCGACCAATTGTCTCACAAATGTAAGACTGCAAGATGATTGGCGAGTTTCGCCGACCTTCGTTAAGAATTTAACGAATCGTTAGTTAACGAACGTAGTGTATTTTAAAACGCTTAAAGTTTCGTAGCGATTCATTCAAGTCTAACGATGATTGGTAAAACCCACAAAAATGATCTTGACAGAAACACAGCTTTGCATCTACAGAAGAAAATCTAATCTCTTAGTTCTGTTGTTTGAAAACCTCTCTTTTATTTCATCAACACTTGAAGGTTACATGGAAAGAAATGAGGAGGTGCATCTTTAAGAAATAATGAATTTGCACACGTACCAAGTATTATTCAATGACAGCTAACCGCTCAGAAAATTTCAATCAAAAAAAAAAAAAATCACCAAGTTATAGCAGTTTTAAAAATATTAAATACATGGGAGAAAATGAGAGTTGAATTTTAAAATACGTTTTACGAGAAATCGCTTTTCATGCACATACCCCCTCCTTTTCCTGTACGCTTCACTTGCAATTACATCAAATGAATGTTGAGTAGAGTCAGTTCTGTGAGCAGATCTTAACGAAGTTTTTGTATCTAAGAGTTTCTTAGTGATGTTTTTGGTAAAAAAAAAATGGCTATATCAATGAGGATCTTGTGGGGAGGCCATTGCCCCCACCTCCCCCCTCTGTGTTCGCGCTTGAATAGACATTGGCCCTGAAAATCAACACGTTCAAAGGGTTACGGAAGATCTGAATCAACATTGATTGTAAAATTCAACTTGTTCGACAACATGGATTGTTTTTGTAAAACGGAATATCTCGAAGAAACATCCACACCCGAAAGAGACTCAAAGATTTTGCCACGGATCACAGATGGCAACAGTGGTCACTAGGCGCTAATAAGAGAGATGGCAGCAGCATCGCGCGATTGTTCTGACACACAGCGGCATTTGATAGAAGCACCAGTGAGAGAACTGTTCGTATTATAGAAGTAGGAAGAGATCTGAGAGAGAGAGAGAGATGGGATAAAAAGAAGGAGGTGATGTTTGTAGTGGAGGAGAAAGCGAAGGCCAAGTAAGCAAGCAAGCTCTTGTGTCTGTACTTAGGATGACTGGGCGAAGGTCGCTCGCTCGCTGGAGACAACAGCAGTGAGAGGGAAAGAAAAGAGATGCCACCAGATGAGGAGGGAAATTTTGCAGACGATGCATCACTTGGAGTGTCTGTAACTGCTAGGGGTATCATTAATCTGGGTCAAATTGGTTTCTAAGGACAATTCTTCTCTTTGCGAACTAAGTGAGCGCTACGAAATGAGAGCAATGCAAACGTTTTAGAAGATTAATAAGATTTGTTGTACCCCACAAGATCCAAACAAAACTAGTGTACAGGTATGGACTGCATTTTGAATTTTATTTTATGGTCTTTAGGCAACTTTTGGCTCAAGCCGAGTAGTAGCTGCCCATCACACATTAGCGCGAAAACTTTCCTCGGGAAGTCACTCGTTTGGGACAGGAATGAGGAAGCTAACGACCAGGGCTTTAATTTAAGTACCAGTCCGGCATTCCGCTGGGAAAACCGAGGCCAACATTCGAGAATTTCAGTCAGGCTAGCCGGCAACAGGACTTGAAACTGCTTGCCTCCAAAGTATCCATCGGAACTCCGAAATCCTAAAAACTGGACCATAGGTTGGGTTAATGCGAATTCGAATATACAGTTGTATAACGAAAACGGATAACGGAAATAACACTGTTAAGGTTGTCAAAATTGTGCGAATAAACATTCATCCAGATATTATTATTATAATTATCCAGATAATTTTATTATTGCAGTTCGATTAATCGCCTTTCCGAATAATCGAAAAAACAACATCAGAATAATCGAATAAATGGATAGTCGACTAAGTCTAACAAGTAGATATCTGGATAATCGAACAAATATATGTTCAAAGAACAAACAAATTGATACCCCTACGGAGAACAAGTGGTCGAATATTTCAATAAGCAAAAAATTCGAGCTAAACATTAAAAATATTTGTAGTAATTGAGTCGGGGAACAGTGAATTTTTACTGGAAGAAACAGAGGCATCATTGTAGCTGCTGCTTGAATGGAACTTAAACGTCTATTTTATGTTATCCTTTAAATATCCTTTATCTGAATAATCGTTTCATTAATCGTTATTCCGATTATTGTTCGATTATTCATTATATAAATAATTGTTCTGATATTCGGATAATTTTTCGATTATACGTTATGGAATAACGAAAATATTCGAATTACCGGATGCAAGATATCCGAAAAGTCAATTACGACGTTATCTAAATTTTAACAACTAGATAGTTTCACGTTATAATCCAACCACAATAACTTACCTTGACTTCTATTAGTTTTGAGAAACAAGTGATTTTTGGCCTGATTATTGAGGATATGATATCCTGCTCCAGCTTTTGCCTAGAGTGGCTGACAAACATTTGAATTTGATTATAAAATGAACTTCAAAGAATTTATGTCATGTTTCAAATTAACTTTATTTTTTGCCTTTCTTAAACATCGCTGTAATTTGTGTAAAGTCAGAAAAAAAAATTACTGGAAGCTTCATATTTTGTCTATTTGAAATACTGTCGAAATATTGTAAAGAATTTTATCATATGATTTGCTGTGGAAACGCAAATTCTTCTGTTCCCAACGGTCCAATCCAAAGTTGGCTAAAAGCTTCACATAAAATAAATATTAAACTAAATTCTGACACCATAAATTGTCGAAAACTAAGCGTTGCTAATATTTTTTAATATGTCAAAATGTAGACTAAGATATATGTTTTTCCAAAACTAGTTTTTTCTCTGGTTAAATGCTTTCTTCAAATAATAGAATCTTGGAACATTTAGAAACTTTATGAGTTTATTCTTCAAACGTGAAATTTAACAATTTGCTGCATTTCATCCGAATTTTACACCAATCGCATCAAAGGTTTGTGAATTTTACACCAATCGCACTAAATATTTGTGAATTTTACACCAATCACCTTAAAGGTTTGTGAATTTTACACCAATCACATAAAAGGTTTTCAAATTTTACACCAATCACACTAAAGGTTTGAAAATTTTACACCGAGAAGCATGTTTTCCAAATTGAATTCATGTATAATGTTACCAGAGGGTGCTGGCCATTCCCATGCTTTATCTTGTCTAATAATAATCTTAGGTATTATGATAGAAAATATATTATTTCAAATCATTTTGTCTGAAATTTAATCCTTCTAACCGAATTTGTTTCCACTCATTCTTCAGGTCTGCATTATAGAGATCATGGCTATGAGCTTTACGTAAAAATAATTTTACCCTTTGACGGAATTTTTCTTTAACCACGGAGAGTCTGCGAAGAATAATTTTGGTACCACGTTACAAACATTAATAGACATGTTCCTTGATACTTACTAATGAAACAATGTGTAGCTCGATTTTGGACAGGATATTTTAGCACTGAGGATAAAGAACCCTCTGGGAGGTCTGTGATAGCGACCTCTTGGGAGCATGTGGATACTGCGCCTGAAATAGCTTTGTGAAACAGTAAAGATAGCAGCTAAATGCATAGCAGAGACCCTGAACATAACATGAGAGGAGATGGGCAACATCCTTACTAATATGTTTCACATGAGAAAGGTTTCATTCAAGTGAGTCCCACAAACTCTTTAATACTAACTATATGAAGTCACTTGTGGCTTCCCTTGTAATCTATTGTCTTTTTTATTGCTATCCCCTTAAGGGGACTAGCATCATTCACACGGTGACGCCCTTTATTTCGGGTAAGAGGAGTGGGAAGAAAGAAGTTGTTTTCGAAAGGTACGGAGAGGTCTGGGAGATTTTATCAATACTTTTTATTATATTTTATTTTTATAATCATGACATTATAAGTAACGTTTATAATCATTATTTCAGGTAATGAAATCAGTAATGATGAGGCGAGAAATAGAGTATGATGTGCACTACCACGTCACAAACATTTAAGACGGACAGGTGCACGGTAGTCTTCTCGCCCAGGAGTTACTCTGGTGAAGAAGGCTCTTGTGAAAACTGTGCTGAAAAAGGGGGTTAGTTGATATGGTGAAAGGTGAGAGATGTGCTATCAATTTTTAAGTTCAGACTTCAGTTTTCAGTAGGTTGGTATGGATACGAACATATGGACCAGAATAGGTGGTTAGGAGGTTGTCATGGAGAACAGAACAGGCAGCGAATTGTAAGTGTTGTAGAATATATGGGCGTTGAAATGGGTAGAATTGTGACGAATGTGAGAAATTGATCAACTATGATGGGTTAGGACATAAATGTGATAGGTGTAGGAAGTTTGCTTTCAGAGAGGCGGAAGGGTACAACAAGCTCAGGATTTGCGGAAGTGGGTTCAGGGCGGCCCCTCCACTTGTAACCGAAAGTAGGATGCCTTTCTCCACCGGTGTTACATTTTGGGGGTTATTGAAGGTTGCTGCAGTACTTGGTATTATGGGATCCAGTACAATAGACACAAATCGGGCTATTAGGACAAGTGGAAGTAGAATGGGAATTGTAGACTTGGCAACTTTCACAACAGACAGGTAGTGGAGTCGGAGAATGAGATGGTTCAACTCGGGTTTTTAGATGTAGACGCCTGTGCTTAGTAAGTCGGTGATGGCTAGTGAGCCATGTAATTGGGAGTGCCGGTTTTGGTTTTAATGTGACTTGGTGATTACGTGGCCGCTCTTGTTCGGTCTCCTCGTCAGTTACTGACAGATCCACTCCTCAACTGGCTACAGATAACATTGGTGGTCTTTGGTGGATGTTTCTGAGATTTGTTCTCCAAACGAGTGATTTTTGTTGATTGTCCCAAAATCTGATAGCTGTGTTTGTTGTGGATCTTTGTCGCAAGTGATACCTTCCTTAATCTTAGGGGAGCTGAATGTGTGGGTTGATATACTTTACTTTACAGTTAGAATACTTTTCATAAAGCAAACACTAGCAAAAGATCTACTTTGGTTAGATTCTTTATTTCCTTTCTTTTGCCGAGGTAATAATGCTTAATCTGGAGCAGACCCACAGATCTTATACTACGATTTCTGCAATAGAGCAAACATAAATAGGTTTAAATGTCGAATCCATCATCATCACGTAACTGAAGCATTATTTCTTGTATTCTAAACAATGAATTCCCAAAGCAAAAATAACAAAATACAAACCGTATATTCATGTTCAACTAGAAGAACTCAAACATTTCAGAAATTCAATTGCTTTTCGTAGGTAAACATTAATTAACCTCATTGATGAAATCAAATCAAATCACTTCAATCCTCCATTTTTTTCTATAACGCCGACAATGCATCCATCATTCCGTAGTCGTAATAAAAAGTTTTAATCGTTTGACTTTTTTCAAAAGACAACTATAATGTCATCGTCCAATAATTGGAGTCTTAAACATTCAATTTCACTTTCCTAATAGCTAGATACTAACCTGGTGGTTGTACTATGATGCCGTTTCTAGTTGGAATAAATCTGAGATAGCTTGACGATTTTATAAACGATTTAGCAGTATTTTAGGGGGTTGAAATTCCGGATCAAATTCGGCCAGCGGCAATGAGAATGAAGAGGAAGTTGCTTGTAAAAGTGTGCGTTTGTCCTGTTTGATCGGTGAGGTCCCTGGATTCAGTGTTAGATAGATTCAGAGTTGCTAAGCGTATGTGTCTTTTTCAGCGGTTGTGAAACTGATGTGGTTCATCCTGACTTGCTGTCTGTATATGATGGGATTTGGTCTTTGTTTCGCTTCTGTTTAAACATGACACCTAATGAATATCGAGGAGGATATGCATATGTAGGCGGACCTGGAGCAGTTGGTGGAAGATTGAGACGTCCTAGGAGCTGTTTCTTTGACATGTCTGTGGACGGGGAGAATCAATGCAGGCCAAAGGACGCGATACATAGTATACAGTAATCACTATAATGAACAGACTGATAGAGATGAACAGTCTACTTAATGTCAATATACTGTCATGTGGAGCCTCTTGTTTGGATAGGGAATCAGGATGTGCACACTTTTTCTATCAGTCTGCTTTCTAAGAAGGGACTATCTACTGGTTCAGCCTGACCCCTCCAAAGAACTGACTGTATCTAAAAGATTACACAAGATTTTGAACACGATAACGTTTGTAAAAGACTGGTAATTCTGGTTTTAGCCAAAAAGATATACTTCTAATTAGTAGGGGAGTATGCTTGCACTGTAGGGTTTTTACCATGTAGAACCATCTCTCGCTGTATATATATATTGGCGTGATCTAAAGTTTCTAATAGGAAAATTACGTTCGATGTGTTATGTATAGCGTTCACCTTCGAATTGTCTAAAAAATAATGCTCTCAGCGCGCACTTCTTGATAATATCTCTTGTAAAACGAAATAATGTCAAGGAACAAGTTAATGCTTTTTACGTGTGGGTCCTGCCATCTCCCGCTGAGTTATGAACTCTTCGAGGACACTAGTTTTAATTAGACCCTCGCACATATCTATCTGCACGGTATTGATAAATGAATTAATATCGTGAATAAATGAAGATTATTTTTTCACGTGATGAACTTATTTCTTTGAGGAAATAAAATAGTATCGTTAGGAATAACGAGAGATTGAGTTCTAGATTTCATAAAGAACAGACATTCTTGTTGTCAAGCGGCGCCAGCCACGTGACATTCACAAATTTTTATATCCTCTCCAACTCCCAAAACACGCGCACACACACTGGATCAGTCCCTCGCCGCAATATCATCTCAGGAATGTTTTGTTTTTGTTGATCTTTCCAGAAAAGTAAAGTAAACTAAAAAAAGAGAAAATATATAAAAAAAATAAACTTTTCCGTTTAGTTTCTTGGTTGCTTCTGTTCTGTTCATGGTTGTCTCCTTCGCGTTTGTTCAACTCTTCCACCGGAAGTGGCAAATCCCATGGCAGCGTCATCAGTGACTTTCATTTTGAATTAAATTAAGAAAGTTTTTCGTGGAGGAAGACATTGAAGAGGTAAAAAAAGGGGGGGAGAAGATTCCACAGGGAAACAAAAAAAAGAAGAAGTTTATTGTTCCTTTTTCCCTACTTAGTTTCATCCATCCCCTGAGCATTCTGCTATTCTTTTGTTCTGTTTTTCCCAACATGTCCCATCACTCCCTCCTTTCACGTCTCTATGGTCTCGAAGCAGCGTTGCCAACTTCTATGATAATTAAAGGATCATATGATAATTTAATCTTGTGCCCAATACATTCTAACAAGGAGGAGTGCAAAAGTGCTACTCCGGAGTCAAGCTCCAGAGTTGACTAACTGACCATTGACTCTGGAGTAGCACATTGGCACTCCTCCTTGTAAGCAGTGTTGCCAACTTGTATGATAATTATAGGATCGTACGATAATTTACACTTTGTATGATGACCCATACACTGTAATAGCTGAAACACCGTTGTTAATGATTATAATCTACTTTCTGGTCAAGAAAATAACTAGAATAAGACATTTCTTCTCTTTACACTTAAATGTGGATACAATTTAAGCGCTTTCTTTGTAAAGATTTGTCAACTGAACAGCAGTTAAAACTTTGATCAAGCATAAGCATAGTTAATTTCCCGCTGGATATTGTATTAATTTTATTATTAACGTTGACAGTCAATTTGTCACGTGACCTCTTTCCTTATATTCCGCCATGTGAGAGAATCGAAGATATTTTTGAGTCCTGACACGTTTTTCCTTTCTAGAAGACATTGATTTTTTTAAAAAAAGTGGATTATTATCTGATTCCTAAATTTCTTTTATATTTTTTTGCAGTGCCGGATCTAGAAATTTTCCTATAGAAGCAAAGTTAAATTTTGCCGCCCTTTCCATTGTTTCGTAGCCAAACAATACGACCGGCCAACGCGACAGCCACATTGTCTCACATCACATAGTGTACATTTGTTATCTTTTCTAGAGCCTGTCGTGGCATCGCTATTACTAACTCCAGTAAGGCAGTAGACCTGCCTATCTGACTTGAATCGCGGTTTTGAATTTTCAAGATGAAAGTAGGTTCTATGGAGTAACATAAAAAATGCCTTAGCACGCCGGTATTGAAATTTTGAACACGTTTCTAAGGTCAATTCCAATTTAATATGCGATTTTATACGTCCTTTTTTTAAGCTTTTATCTTATTTTTTATTTTCTATTTTTAACTGTTTGCCGCCCCCTAAACGTGCCGCCCGGGGCACTTGCCCCATTTGCTCCCCCTAGATCCGGCACTGTCTTTTTTCTTTACATGTATTGTATAAGCAATTTCGATTGTGGTTTTATGTGTGTTTCTTTTCTTCGTTGGAAGGAATGCTTCTGTCAATAATTGATTGAATCGATGTGTTTTATATTGTTTGAGTTTCACCATAAATTTTGATGCAAAAATATACCTTCTAGTTTGATAATTGTTTATGTTCGCTTTAACTGTTAAAGAATAAGAACCTTTCTTTCACTTTGTGTAATGACCTCTTTTCATCTAAATGCTTCCCGCGTGCTTTGTTTGCGATTTGAGTGACCAGCCAATAGAAACTCGTGTTAATCGTAGAACACATACTTTAAATACTCATTTCAATTGGCTATTCAGCTAAATTACAATCGTCGCGTGCAGATATGAAAAAATACCTAACCCTAAAAAAAATTCTACAAACGGTTTCTTGTAGTATCAAATGTGCTAAATAACATACTAAAAGTTTACCAAAATTTGACCACCGGAAAAAAAAAATTTTCAAGATGACGTCCAAAATGGATGTTAACATCTTAGGCTTTTATTCAAGTAGCCAGTGCATCATCACTATTTGTTCTAGGATTATGTTTCGTACCTCATTCTCTTTAGAATACAACAAGCTTTCCAGTGATGCAATTTTCATGCGTGGAAGACGTGCGAGGTAAGGGAAATTTGGTATAATTAGGGAAAATTTCCTTTAAAAAATCCCTTTTTAAAAGTTTTGCGTTCTCGCGTTCCACAATCTTCTTCCCAAACAGATTCATTGAAAAGATTTTAACTCCACTTTTCAGTGACGAATTATGATTGTGGCAGAAACATTTTTTTTTACTGAATAGTAGGTAGCGCTAAGAAGTAAAGGAATCAATACTGCTGCCTCAAACAAGACTGCCATTACCTTGCTCCTTACCTCTTCCATAACGGATTGTGTTTGATGTGGCAGCAGAAACACATTTACATAGTTCTGAATCGTTTGTTCACTGCTAAATAAGCTTTTCCGAATGCTGACTTTTTGCCCACACCAAATATGTGTGAAGTTGAATCACATCCTGTGTAAGCATGAATGAACAACAGTTGCGAACATACATTATTTTACCCAGAACTCGTTTCATTTCACTAATGTCGTATACCTTGTAAGGTGTCGACTTCTCCGAACGAAAATATAGACCGTTATTGTTTAGCTGTGCATAATAAAGGAGGAGGAGTAAATCTGTCTCCTGCCCTATCAACGTAGTTGGATGTTGTTTTGATGACTTGACAGCAGCCTTGACGATGTCTACGTCTGCATCCCCTGAAGCATTCATAACAGTGCAGCCCCTTTGCCTTAGTTCTTCTGCCATCATATGAGTAAGTGCCTGTTTATTGCTAGATATGGAGAGAAAATCATCCTTTCTTCTTACAAACTCTGTTTCTGCATTGAAGCTGATGGTGGAGTGGATGATTTGGCCTTGTCGATGATGCGTATTATCCTTGATAGAAGGACCAGCTTCGTAACCGTCAAAAAATAACAGTTGCTTTACCGTGATGTTTTATGGTAAATTCTGCGTATGATCGCTCAATTCCACTACAACTGTCGTTCTTTTTCCAAGGCAAGCGATGAAGAAGTGAACCACCATCTAACACATACTGTTCAGTCGTTGGGGTTGAATCAGTGATAGCTTCTTTGGATTGCTTGATAATATACTCCTCAATCGTGTGAGCCAGTTGAGCGTTATCACTTTAACGGAAGATTTCTTTGGCCTCAAATAATGCTTCTGTGAAGGGATTGACCTCATAGCTCAATACATCTTCTAGAGAAAGGTCGCCAGTTTTTGACATAACCAAAAATCGTTGGTAAAGGAGAGCAGGATCAATGGTTCGGTCTTTGTCAATTTTAATGCTGGACTCGTCGGCAAAGGTTTTTGCTCGATCTTTTCGTTCAAATGATATACCAAAAATTGGCTTTCCGACCACATTTCGTAAATATTTTTACTGCCCATCTCTGAATTATGCACATTGAGATCCTGTTTGGCAATTACACACGTAACAATATTTCCAAAAGAAGAATCTGGTGAGAAAGGCGTGCAAGTTACAAGCTTTTCCTTGTTCTTCTCTAAGTCACAATAATCTCTTAATCTTTGACAGTATTGTTTCTCGATGCTGATGACTGGTTGTATACGTAAGGTCATTGAATTCCTGCATGACATCGTGGGATGTTATTGGTGTGGACATGGTCCACGAAGCCGTTCATGCCACTTCCGTGGGTCAATCCCCCAGAACTAGGTTAAAGATCTCATGAACGTCTGCTCGATTACTAGGTCTGGACAAGGCCTACCCAGAACAGGTTACTGAGACGAATCACATGGAATCCGTTGGAAAAGGCGGCGTATACATCAGGAATTGATCCATTTCTTGCACATAGAGATATGCAGATTTGAGGTAGTTATAGTATCCAGCAGCAGCAAATATTGGTAGACAGTCTGACACAGCTTGCAAGTGCATCTTCCAAGACCCTGTGCGATCTGCTCTGATGAATGATCGGGCAATCTGCAGCATTCTCAGATAGTTTGTCGAAAGCAGACTCATTTTTGACCTTTGGCAAAGTTCTGTTTTTCTGTGTCAATAATTTTCTTTATTTCGATCAGCCTATCTGACTTCGTGGCACTTTCGGTTGTGATCTGTTTCAGTATCAGTGACGAATAGAATGTTTCTACTTCATTCACTAGTGACACAAATTGTGTGCTCTTCTTCCCTAGATCTAACACAATTGGGTGGTTGAGACACCTGTCTATCAAGAGATGTTCACGAAAAGCTCTCTGTACTGATTTCCTGGTCATCAAGTGCTGGACAGTGTTTTCACCGTAAACAACTTCCATGATGTTCCGAAGTTCTGTGCCTTCCGAGCAGGTTCATACATTTATGAAAACATCCAAGCATCAATACGATGTTTTTAAGTGGCTACACGGTGATGCACCCGTAATTATTTCTGACGCTTTCCAATACAAGGGCTGGTGGAGCATATCAAGTCTGCAAATAAAGTCCAGTGTAGATAAAATGCAAGACTTGTTTCCAGAGTACAAGTCTATCATAGGCAAGAACACAATCGATGATTTACCTGGATGTTCTAATACTTGGTAAATAATGTGCGTCATTCCTTGCCACCCAGGGGTTTCTTGTTTGAAATTTAGCGAGAGCTCCCAAAGTACATCAATTGTATTAGCATAGTTGTCAAGTGGTGGGAGATCTTTAAAGACGACGGTGTCACGAACATGTTTCGCAAAACGATATTCTGTGATTGGAATTTTACTCTTCACTGTTTAGTCCTCACTAATTAGATTCCTTCTCGGAATGACTCGATCCGTTCTTTGTCCTGGTGTGAGAGCAGCTATGATCCCCATTCCGTGGAAAGTTCCATGACAATCAACGGTAAGTATATTGTGGTCGACATTGTCCACAGCGAAAGAAAGTGTTATGTCTGGCATTCTGATGTCACAAGTAAAGAACGGGCGAACGTCTTTATGAAAAGCCCGTCTTATTTTGTAATATCTTAATTTCGTATAATTACTTGCATGTTTCACAAACATGCGTTTTGAATATCAAATGGCTATTTTTCCAACAGATGATAAACCCTTTTTATTTTATGCAAGGCAGAAAAATAGTGCCTAGGGTGGTGATAAACACTCTTTTTATATGAAGTGTTGCAAACTAACACCGGCAACCCCGCCTCCCTCACGAGATTCCTGACATGAAAATAAGATGAAAAAAACTATGCACCAACGAGGGCACACAAATGCTTCGTTTCGGTGCTATAGTTAGCCAAAAGCGTGGGAAATTGAACTGTATAATTTGATATTTCCAATACAATTTACAGTAGAACTGAGGTGGCATGGTTTCCCTAAAGACTCCAAACCAACTGTAACAAAAATGCATATTCCAAAATTGTGCAATTCTGATAACACACATTGGTGTTCAAGGTAGGATAAAAACTCTCTTAATGTAAAGGAAAGGTCTCCAACCAAAGATGGCAGCACTATCTCCGTATAAGTCTAATGTATTTTTATCGTTGCACTAAATTTCAATGCTGCTCCTGCAAATTCAAACCTAGAGAGTTCTAACTTTCAGGGCAGATAGTTCATAAGCAATTCAAGAGTTCTGTCCGTGTGGATTTTTTATTCTCTTTCTTGTTCATCCTTTCTTGAAATAGCTTCATTGTTGTTATGGATATCCAAACCTATAACAATGAAACTCTTTCAACGATAAACAAGAAAGAAAATAAAAAATCCACACAAATAGAACTCTTGAATTGCTTACGAACTATCTTCCCTGAAAGTTTGAACTCTCTAGTCTTAAATTTGTAGGAGCAGCATTGAAATTTTGTGCAACGATAAAAGTACATTAGACATATACGGAGATAGTGCTGCCATCTTTTGTTGGAGATGTTTGCTTTACATTAACCTTAAAGCTTGGATAATTAACCATTTCATTAAAATCCAAGTTAAAGATTATTAACAATGAATTGAATATTCTTAAGGTGTTTTGAGACACATAAGGGGGATATATGAAATTCTTAGATATTTCGCGAAATGTTGACATGACCACGAATCTTCATACCACGAATCTTCACGTTCCAGCAGTCTAGACCAACGGCAAGTACCTTAAAAACTGCTAGATGGACAGACAGAAATTAGGGATTTTATATTTAAGTAGATCGATAATTAAATATTCAACGTTATGAAGTCAAAATGCTGTGTTTCTTTTTTTTCTCACCAGAGAGCAGCATTACTGAAACATGTTTAAAGATTTTGACAATATACGTCCGACATTTAACTAATAAAACTCTTTCTCGGATATTTGTTGTGTTGTTTTTAGTTTCAATCCGACGATCGTTTCGTAAGCTTTCCTGCTCACATCGCCAGAGGATCCTCTTTGATGTTAAATTACAATTTTTATTCGAATGTCGCGAGTTCGAATCCCGCCAGGGGCATGGATATTTATGGATTTTAACGAGTAGTGCCTTCACGAAAGAATCGTATCGGGTCGAAGTCAAAAGTCATTAAGAATAGCCCATACAAAATAAAGTTTAAAGTGTGTGTTTTATTACAATTTTTATTATAAAAAGTTATTACATTGTTGTATAAACCTTAGCGCACTTGATTGAAGAGAAACATAAAATGCTGTTTGAGGAAACGTGAATTGTACATCCTGAAAACAGAATATACAACAGAAAGTTTGAACCGAGCTACTAGCTTAGTGGTAGAGCGTTGGCATAGCATTTGGGAGGTCGCAGGTTCGATCTCAGCGGTCGTCAAACCTGACTGAGGTTTTTCTCAGTCACACCAGACAGATATCGGGATGACACCTTCATAACAGACCCTGGCGACACCTTCCTGATTCATTTTCTTCTCCCTATCCCGGCCTCAGCATTACATGCCTAAAGACCTTAAGTAAATTTAAAGGAAACAGTATTCTTGTTTTCACTTGACTTTAGTTACTCGTTTTGCCGTTGTTCTTCCGTTTTGTTATTGTTGTGTGTGTGTTTTGGAGATTGAATTATTTTTTGGCCTTTAGGCATCTCAGGCTCAGGCCTTTGTGTGTGCTGGTTGTTATTGTTATCAAGTATCATAAGAATTAGTGCTCGAAATGGGGCAACGTGGCGCACACCATTTCCTTACTTTTTTCAATTTTGGATTTAGCGTTCCCCTCCCTACCTTTTTATTAATGCCTTTACTTTCAATAGTCAATCACCTCCACTAAGTGTAAGCGTTCCCTTACCTTTTCTAACCCACTTCAAACGCTGATAAGAACCAGTGTTCAACAACTACACTTAGCGATTTTGAAAGGGGATCGGGGAATACAAATTAAACCTTCATTAGTTTTCACTTCTTCTCGATAAGACGATGGTTCACATCTGAAAATATTTGAAGCATAACGCCGTACAGATGAGCACCCGTGTTGACCTTGTCCGTTGTAGAAGTTTAGCTTCAATAGAAAGCACTATCAAGCTGTCCGCGTCCGTTTTTAAGAGAGTCCGCTATTGAGAGAGTCTCCTTCCATAAGAGGCAGTGTTATTCTGCCGAGGAATTTAAAACTGTCCGTTATTTACGAAATATATGCAACACAAAATATTTCTATTTCGAGGAAAGACACAGTAAGATCATCAGTACATAATAGAGGCCTTTTTACATTGACCATGCTATTTTTTGTTTAATTGGTTGGCAACGCTGTGTCGAAGCGCACATTCAAAGCTGGTATATTCACTCAAGAAAGCTAACGATATTCACTTTGTCTGAGCTAATGTGTGTTCGCGTGTGTCTTCCCTTAACAGTACAGGCTACAGGGTATGGAGGATAGGACAGTTGTTTGCTTGTCTTTTATTGCAAAATTTCTCTCGTCCTCATTTCTTTAATTATTCTGGTGAAAAGCGACAGTTTCTTTCCCGCCGTTCCTTCCATATTTATTCTTTTCGTCTTCATGCTTGGTTTCTCGGTCTCTGTCTTATCTTTATCTCTTTTTGAAAGACATATATGATTAGATTAGTTCTCTTGAGTTTCATATGATTAAAATGGCAAAAATATTGTAGAGGTATTCTTAAAATTAAATTGTCTGCTGCCTCTTAAGAATCTCATTTAGACAATTTGCACCTGAGCTCCCTCTGTAAATTAACTTCAAACTACGGCAATTCCGACCTCAAGAAGACACACGCAATACACATCTAATTCATTAGATTATGTAGGCTTTATGTCAGTACAGTTACCTGTGTTCATTCAGTGTTTACGCTGAACTGTACTTGTTCCTATTTGAGTTTGTTATTTTGTGTTAGCGATCACCTAACGAGATTTAATATTATAGTCTATTATACTCACCGTTGAACACATTTCTCGCATAACTTGATCACTTTCCAAATCGAGTTTTCCGGTTCATTGAGTGTCAGAAATGGTTTTACGGGTTGTTCGATGAATGTTGTTGATACCCATCTGATACAACCAATATTGAATGGTTTGTATAATACAAATACCACATCAGTTCCACACCAGTATTGCAGTCACCTGTTATCTCAACTGCGATTACTTGTTGATTTTGGGGTGCACGCTGCACTCAAGCCATAATTCTTCCTGCTTTTCTTCATTACAAGCATATTGGACACAGTTTCGACCGTGCTGAGGCCACACACTATCTATTCCCCACTTCTGGTTCCTCCTCATTACAAGCATATTGCAGAAACATTTCTCTCCGAACAGAAGCCGTAGAGTCTCTATCCTCCACTTCCTGTTTCTCTCCTTTATCACTTCTATATCGCAGACACAATTTTGTCCGAACTGAAGGCGTATAGTCTCTATGTTCCATTTTCTGCTTCACTCCATTACAAGTATCTTGCAGACGCCGTTCTCACGGAAATGCAGCCATACATTCTCTTTCCTGTTCCTCTCCGTTACAAAATACTTCATAGGCAATTCTCAGCCAATACGGTTCATAAAAGTCAAAACAAAAGAACAATCCAAATTTCAGACGCGCTCAGCCGAAAAGAATCTTTGAATTATTTCAATATAATTATGTTATATAGACAGAATTGCCCTAAAAGGCAATCAGATGACTCTTTTTCGATGCATACTCTTCCTCGATTATGTCACGAATCATTTGTTGCACAAAAGGCGACCAAATGCATGAGATTGCAGTATGAATTCTTTTTCATAGTATGGCTAGTGACATAAAAAGTGTCACTTCTAGTTTTATCCTACGATCTATCTGCGGCAGTGTTGCCAGGTGTTTTGTATTATACTGGATTTCCTGTATTTTAAGGTGAGAAGTGCTATGCATGTACCGTTTCGGCATTTCACTCGATTCTATGAAGTTTATCTTCCTTTACCAGTTGTGTTACTTGCCTCACTGTGAAGTCAGTTCATGTCCTAAATGATGCTAATATTTTTTTTTAAAGAAACTCGGGGTTTTACATTTCAAAGGTAATACTGGATCTTCTTGTTTTCAAGAAATGATTAATGAGATTTGTTCGGTTTTTAATTCCGAATTTTATGAAGGATGAATTACATGATGAAGATGCTGATGAATTGCGTGAACTCGAAGTGATTCTTTCCCCCTTTCTAAAGTTAATTTAGATTGTGTTCCAAATAAACAAATGTTGATATCTTATACTCTGAGTTTTCCTGGTGTAAACGCATTTGTTGAGAAAGTTTGACCAATACTTAAAAACAAATGAACGGATGCAGGAATAAATCTCAACAGCTCTCATAAAATCAGAAAATTAACTTTCACTTCATTTTTATCACAGTTGTCAGGAATTTCATGACTCGATTAAGGGATATGCAGCATCACTGGCAAGTGCTAAAAGTGAACTAATATATTACGTACCCGTTAAAAACAAAACAGAATTAAAATAAATAGTATATGAAAACTTAAATATATACTAATTTGTTAATTATAATTTTATCCTTAAAATTCAATAGTACATTTCTGAGTGCATCTTGAGTTTGATATTTTCTAGAAACCTGGCAACCCTAGTCCGCGATCAGATTCACATAACGATTTGTCGGGAATATGTTCCCCAGTCCTGGTTTACGATTTTAGTTAGTCACCGTCAGAAATGTTCAAGATTAGAATTCGAAGTGCCCATCTTACCAGCCTATTACGAGTTATACAGGGTGATTCACGAAATCCATGACCATAGCAGAACCATAATTCAGCTCCTAGTGCACAGAAATCTTTCAAACAAAAAAATATTAATACTAAAGTGCATGTGCGAAACCACGTGGTGATGCTTCTGAAATCACGGGCGTCTCGGGAATACTTCTACTGGGGGGGGGACTTCAAAATTTTAAATTGCAACAGGGGTTGATTTTGCTCTCATTGAAACAATAGCTAAATTTTGAACTACTTTTAAAGGAAGCACTTTTCAATAGCTCATATCGTTAGACTTAATTGGTGGTCGAAATTAACATGGTGTAGAGAGTTCTCGGGACTTCTGGATGTTGTAACTCAAAGGGAATAGTAAATAAAGGTTCCAGACTTAAGTGAAATACTAAATGGGATATATGGAATCAAAGGGTGAAAAATTCAAAAACAGGGGCGTTCCTAGAACACTGTTACGGGGGGCAACTTTAAAATTTTAAATAGAAACAACGGTTGATTTTGCTTTCTTTGAAACAAACATGAAATTTTGAACCCCCCTTTAGAGGAAACATTTTTAAAAGTCTTCAGTTACAAGAGCTACTTGGTAAGTTAACTGTTGATCTATCATTTAACTCTTGTAATTGCGAAAGGCTACGAGATATTAAACAAGGTTTCAACTGGAAGTTGTTCAAACTTTCATGTTTGTTTGTAAGAAAGCAAAATCAACCATTGTTTCTATACAAAATTTTGAAATACCCCCCGTAGAGGTATTTCCGAGACGCCCCTGATTTCAGAAGCATCACCACGTAATTCGGCACATGCAATTTGGTATTGACATCTTTTGTTTCAAAGATTCCTGTGCGCTAGGAGCTGAGTTATGGCCCTGTTACGGATTTCGTGACCCACCCTGTATTATAAAGTGTTGAAAAATATCCTGTGCAATGACGGCGCCAGGATGATATGTCGCGACAACTACAATATTTGATTTGAAACAGTCGGGGAGTTAATTCCCCCTCCAGCCTACTGTAATGCCGGCCCTGATCCTAAGTAGGAAGGAACAGTCCACGACCATAACTACTAGATCAGAAAAGCTGAGTCTCATTGCTTTGTTGTGAAAAATTCTGATATTCTTTCCTCATCAAATTTGTGTGCGGAAGAGCAGAAAAAAAAGTTTAAGTAAACAAAGGGTCCAATAAACATAAACAAAGGGTGAAATAGGAAATTGTTCGTTGAGCTGTGTTAAAGCAATGAAAACAATAATAAATGGAGAGAGGGAGAGAGAGAAAGAGGAATGCGCTTTTGATCTTTTCTTGTTTGATCACTATCTATTGCTACTATTGTTACATTCCCCCTCCCTCTCTCTCTCTTACCCCCATGGTGTTTTTACAATGACGATAACCTTGATCAATACGATAAGATGCAGTGTTGCTAAGCACAACCTTAATTCTCTTAATTCCAATTTATTATGAACAAAATGAACAAAGGATCAATATATTTAAGAATATATGAAAACATATTTTTACTGGAGATTGTACACTCTGATTTATAGCAAATGACTCATGGAATGTTCTCAGAGTCCGCAAAGTTGCACACAATATGATACAAATAGAAACATGGAAAACCCAGTACCTGAATGGTTTACTTTAAATATGCATAAAATAGGTTTTCATTATTGTCAAAGTATGAAAATTTTCGAATTTTCAAAAATGTCCTATGAGACATTTTCTATTAATTACAGTGTACATTACAGTATAGAATAACTCTTACTAAAGTGAACACGTTTTTTGTTTCTTAAAATGTTGAAATCAGTAGTAGTGTTGTTAACAAAACCATTAAAGAATTTGAAGTAAAGAAATTCCCTGAATAATTTACAAAATTCTTCCCAGAACTTTCTCTATGGACTATAAAAATGGACCCTTCCGTTACATTGTAAGTACACCCATTTCTGTATCTGAAACTAGTAAAAATGGTGATCCATTCTCCACGCCTTATACGTGCAAAGATATACAAACAGAGTTTTTCCAAGTACGAGTCTAAATTGAAGAGTGTATTGTGCCAAACGTTCTAAGTGCCAAATGTGAAATTTTACAGGAGAAGTAGAAAACGATAGATTTTAGCGTCACATGACATATGACTTCCAACACAATGTGATTGGTTTCACCTCTTCCTGAGTGATTTCGTACTTGGAACAAAAATGGGGTCATGCGGGTGGAGACATCGAATATGCTTGTGGAAAAAAGTGTTGATTTTTTAGTTTAACAATGGCACTTAGAACGTTTAGCATTTCCAGTCTTCAGTTAATAAGATTCTAGTCTCCAAATCTTAGATTTCTATGTATGAAATCTTACTCCTTATACAATAATAAAAGTCCTGAAGCGTGCTCCAACTTCTTTAAAAGTCTTTTCCTCACTCAGAAATTTAAACGCCAGCATATCATCGTACAGTTTGTTCCAATGAATTGAACTGAATTTACTTATGACTTTTAGGTATTTTTGCCTCAGGCCGGGATGGGGTAGCGGAAAGAAGTCGTCCTTGGCCTAAATTAAAGATACCATTCCGACAATTGTAACTGGTGGAAAACCTCAGCCAAGGTGGTCAGCAACTGGTATCGAATGTGAAGACACATCTCTACCATCTGCGGCCGTTCGGTATATATGATTATCTTTATCTTATCTATCCCTGGCAAGGTTAACCAAGCTATGAAGAAAACACTAAAATCATAACTTCCCCCCCCCTACATATTTAAATCGTTTTCTGCAAAATTAAGGTTGAAGTTACCAAGATACATGTGTACAATAAGTGTGTTGAAAGTGTTAATGAATTTAATAGCACATATGTACAAAATTCCTTTTAAAAAGATTCAGTATGATAAAACCCCTGGCACTACTCATACACATCGTTACATTCTTGTATATAATAGTAAGACAAAATTTAAAGATATGTACATAAAGTGTGCAAGAAGTGTAATTTTACAATCTATACAATTTTAAAATACGTAATTCCAGGTTGGAGTTACTAATGTACCAGGCGTCTCTTCAGGTGGCAGATAGAGGCATGCAGACCAGATATGGTGGGTACCGAAAATATTCCGGGGCGGACCAAAACCAGTACTTCCGGCTTGCAGTTAGTAGAGGGATCTACAAAGGCTAGGGGAAGATAACCCCGTACAAATATATCATTGTGAAGGGAAGTAGCTTCACCATTAACACTCTGAGGCTGAAGATGAATGGCATCGGCAAGGGTCAGAGAAGGACAGAGGACGACATATTGAATGTCTACCTTTACTGCGAGGTCGTAAACCTGACAACTCTACACCGCTAAATCATGTCAAGAAATAGTAACAAATGGTTCGTGGATTCTTCTGGGGTAAAGAATTCCGGAGGTAAAGTAGTCCCTCATTCGGATCTCCGGCCGGGTACTGCTTCAGGGGGCTCCAAGAACAGGATTAAGAAAGACCTTGGAACGTGGAACGTACGAACGTTATACCAAACGGGCGCTCTTCAGGTGGTGGTACGCGAGACCGAAAAGTAAGAGCTGGATATACGCTAGCGATACAAGAAGTCCGGTGCGAGGGTCAGGATAGCATTCAACAAGGCAAATGCACTTTCTGCTACAGGGGAACACATTCTCATAATTTCGGAATATTATCCCTCATTAAGAATAGTATCCTTCCGAATATAAAGTTAGTAAATGAAAGACTATCGTACGTTACGATACGTACCCGATGGTGCAACACGGTTTTAATAAATGTCTATGCTCCGACCGAGCATGCTAAGATTTGAACTTTCCTATCCTCCATGTTAGAAAATGTCCTCCGCTGAGAGCCTGTTCAGGTTGCGAAGGTGCATCCGCCTCACAAAATATTTCTAGCATTTTATCCAGATTTGCCGTATTTGTTCCCGAAACCCACCTACTATATAATACACGTGTACGCATGCGCAAGAAATTACTATTTGAAAATGGTTCAGTCAATAAGAACTTATTAATTAATGCCTGAAAGTGAATATTACTATTACAATATGGTTTAAAATATTGTTAACCTAGCTTATTTTCCCGTCCGTCAGAGCGGTATAAATAAAATATGTAGTGAACACTAACACTTCTTCTATTAATATTACTACTACTACTGCTGCTACTACTACTACTACTACTACTACTGATACTTCAAAGCTACAAGAACAACAGTCTATTGAACGAAGTAGTTAAGAAGCCTCTTTACCTCTTTATAAGAAGCTCACCAACTCGCTAAAGAATCCACCCGTTGGTTCGGAGTGAGTAAAATACCGTACGTCGGCACCATAAATAGTTATAATACTACTATTACTAGAAATACTAATTCTGTTGAAACTACAAGTATTATAGTACAGCTACTACTACTACTACAACTAATACTATTACTATTATTAATAGTAGTAGTACTAGTTATCCATAAGTTAGTTATCCATTATACCTAAAATGTACGTTACAACGATCTAAATTTGAATAAGAATCTTTAAAAATATTTATTTATTAATTTCACGGTTGTTTTAGATTAAACTTTTATACAATGTATTTTTTTTCTTTCTTATCAACAATGGTATCATTGTTATCAATTACCTTTTTTCTTTAAATTATTTGGTCACACGATCACTTTCGTTAAATTAAAATACAGCTATATTCTACTCCGGGACCCAAGGAACATGTATCCAGTATTTGGTGGAAGTAGATGCATGCAAGTACCATGTCCCCACCTAAATTTGTGCCGTTGAGCAACACGTCGCTGCGTGTCCCCTTCTATCAATCGGAGATGACGTAGTGAGTAGGTGTGCGTGCTCTTGTCTGAAAGCTTAGTCAGTGGCACGTCTGCTATCGTAGAGAACGTGTTGCAGTTAGTCGTGTGAGTGGAGATATTCAGTTTGAACTATGGCTGTGTCAAACGCAGTGATTAGGGCCTGTTTACTCTACGAGTTCAAATTGGGCACAAAAGGTACTGAAGCAGCAATAAAAATATGCTCGGCATTCGGAGAGGCTACAGTTAGCGAACGCACCGCACGTAAGCGGTTTAAGACCTTTTCGACTGGTGATGAGAGCCTTGAAGGTAAACCTCCATCTGGGAGACCAACATCACTCGATGTGGACCAGCTGAAAGCAGCTATTGAAAAGGATACGAGTCAGACATGTCAGGAACTCGCTCAACGGTTTGGGGTAAGTGATGAAATCATTCGTTTACGTTTGCATGTGCTTGGACGATCGTGGAAGATGATTAAGTGGGTCCCGCACGAGCTGACTGCCGCGAACAAATTCCAGCGGCTGAACATTTGCTCATTCTTGCTGAGTAGGAACAAACATTGTCGTATTTTTGACCGTATTTTGACATGTGATGAAAAGTGGGTGATGCATGATAACAAGAAGCGCTCGTACCATTGGTTGCTACCTCTGTCTGCTAAACCCAATATTCATTACAGGAAGGTAATGCTGTGTGTATGGTGGACTACTGCTGGGATAGTGAATTTTGAGTTTTTGGAAAGTGGTAAGACCATCACAAAAGATGTTTACTCAGCACTACAAACGGTAGCTACCAAACTCGCCCAGAAACAGGCAACACTCGTGAACAGAAAAAGGGTTCTGTACCACCAAGACAATGCGAAACCTCACACAGCAAGGATGACCCTGGAAGTGATCTTGTCACTTGGGTGGGAACTTTTGCTTCACCCTCCATACTCCCTAGACGTCGCTCCATCCGATTATCATCTCTTTTTGTCCATGGACTATTACATGTGCAATCGGCAGTTCAAAACTCGGGACGAAGTTGAAAACGCAGTGGCGCAGTTTTTTGAGTCGCAGGATACAAATTTCTACAAAAATGGCATCTATGGACTTGTTAGTAGATGGGAGAAGGTTGTAGAAGCGGATGGAGGCTATTTTCCTGAATAAATACTGTGTAAACCCCTTGTATGCGCTTGTTTTCTTTTCTATGCTACAATGGTACGAATTTATTTGGTCACCTGGTAGCTTTGTATAGAGCACAAATAAACATATACATACATACATACATTCACTTTTATTTATATAGATTTAACATTCAATTGACAATACTTAATCAGCAACTTTCAACTATGCTGCAACGTCACATATCTTAAATGTGACTATATATTTCGTTACAATGACGATAATTCTTGTAAAAACATGATTAACAATATTGTCTCTGGTACCCCAGCACTTACTTGAGTGCGCAATCCATTCTTCTTATGCAACCCTCACGACAATCTTATTCTTCGTGTTGCTTACAGGTACAATGAAGGGTTCGCATGTTCGAGGCGAAAAGTACTTTTAAAAAATGTTTATGCATTTTTCAATGTCACTAAATAGGTTAAAAAGTAGCTTTCCGAGACACCATCAAAAATGTACAAAAAAGTAGAAAATAGAGTGAGTTTAATTGTTAAGAAAATGTATATAGTTACTATTTTACAACCGTCTTATCGTCGACGCACAATTAATATTTTCATATCATATTTGTACAGAAATCGCCAGGCTTCAGTAGCATATCCAGAGCGGTGCGTCTCCCTCCTCAGTAGAGAATATTTTTATAGCATTATTTCAACAATATATCAAAGAAGAAGCTTTGATTTGTTTCCGGACACAACAAATTTTTTGAATAAATATCCATTTTGGGCGCCACCGGCGCCACATTTCATGATAACACTTAGCAATATGAGAAGAAATATGACAAATTTAAACTTAAAAAATTCACTTAACGGGAAAATATAAAAAATGTCCCTGATATATTTTCCATCTGCGCCCCATCTTCACAAAAATCCTGGATTCGGCACTGTCCGGCTTATCATTGGACCCAGTTCAAGGACACTCGAAAATTGTTAGTTAAATATGTCACAATGTGTTCAAAATTTCTTTCCTATTTTCCTGCATTCTTTAAAAGTTGTATTAATTCACTGAAAGTTTCACTCAATACTTCTGTGTCATTGTATAACATCATTTAGACGCACACAAAAACAATATCGTGACTCTGGGCTTTTGTGTAATTACGAATATTAGAATCTGTAAATAAAGACAATAAAATTATATATATAAATATTTTATGTCAGATATATTTTCTTGCTGTGTACTTTAAAATACTATAGTACCTCCTTGCTGATAAGTCTGTTATTTTGTGTCTGCTAAAAGAATATTACCGTATATATTTTAAGTTCAGAATATATTATTGCAATTCAGCGATATATTATTCTGGTTTATTTCCTGTAGTAATGAAACAAAAATATAGGTTCAGTCAACTTCACTGTTGTAATGCTTTTGAATATTCCTTCTTTTTTGTGTGCGATGTTTGTTCTATGTCAGTATTCACTACTAGGAAGCTATATTCGAGGTTTAAGAAACGCTTGTTATTTTTTCTGTTCTTTACACTTCACCTTGTTTATTTTATATTCTTCTTTGTTCTGCTTATGTCTCTATTTCCTCGACCTTTTAGGGTATTTTTTTAGAAGATTCTCGTGAACCGTTTCTCCTTTGATTGGCTACTGTTTTCGTGCTTTGGCCAGGAATCTTCCTCTGCTCCTTCCATTAGCTCCAATGTACTTGTTGTTCCTCTTTGTTCAAGTCAAACAGTTTGTTCTTAAATTGTATTACTTTATTCCTTAATTTTTGTTCAACTTATCTTCGAAGTTGTATTGAAAAGATTGTTACAATATCGACACCCTGAGGATAAAATTATAGTATCTCCTATTAAAATCTTAAGAACATACCACAATATAATGCGTTCAAATCAGAACTATTATAGTCAGTTTTTATTATTAAATGATCATGAAACATGAATCTAATTGTTGCCTTCCTGCACTTTAAAATAAATACACTTATGTACTATCGGCGCCAAAAGGAAGTATCCACCTAGATTTCACATTCAAATGTATGCATCCCAAATGCAATCAAAGCTTAATAGCTTACATCACAATATGCGAACAATGTGACTTTGGACCACTTTTACCTTATTCTATGCTTATAAAATCCACTAAACTTTGATTGTATTTCTGATGGATACGCTTGAGCGTGAAATCTACTTGGATACTTACTTTTGGCGCCGATAGTACAATTACACAACTTCACTGTAATTGTTCGATTTATACACAATAAGTGTGTAAATGTGTATTTGAGTCATAACAAGTGTTAAAATAAGGTTATGGTGTCCTTACCAAGAGGGATTACTAACACAGTTCGTGAGCTACTTTTTTCCACGTTCACTTTCTGTGCACTTAAAGTACACATATCGTTCACAATATTTCTTGTTCACATCATTCTTACGTATTTTTGTACCAGAATTTTTAATATGTGATGGATTCTGTGTGGTTTTGCTGATTTCTTCTTATGAAGTTTAGTTTATTTATGGTATTTAGGTATTTTATCGGCTTAGGCCCGGATAAGGTTGAGCAGAAGATATAGGAACAAAGTCCGTCACGGCCTAGTTTGAATATATCATTCCGGTACTTGATCGGTGTGACTCAGATAAACCATCGAGAAAGTTCGTTCAGGGTACCCGGTTGTAGGATTTTACCCAAGATTTTCTGATTGCTAAGCGAACACCCTACTTACTAACTGACCTACGACCGCTTGGTTTTTCGGTTTAAAAGCATGAGACTTCACCGACGCGATTCTATTCCCGCTTCCTCAATTTCTATTTTTTTTTTTTTAATTTCTTCCTCTGGTACCAGAATTAATTCACTTGTTGCTAGCCTCTTCGGTCCCGGGAGCAGCTAGAATGAAATCTATAGTGCCGTATCTAAATGCTAGTTCATTTAAGCGTGGAAAGTATTTTTTTCATCATGGGTTGTGACGTCATTTAGTCTCTAGGCAATGTATCCTATTGGATACATCAGGACTGAAAACAAACAAATGACCTCTGAATTTCCTCAAAAATTGTTGCAACTAATGATTTATTTGTAATTACAATTTGTAACTCGTTCTTTTTATCCCGCCGAATTCGTATCAAATTTATTTTTTTCTCCTGTAACTGATACTACCATTAGCACCAGTTCTATAGTATTTCCTCAAAGCTGAGAGAAACCTGTTGTAAAATCAATGATCTAATGATAAAATTAACGATAACATGTGGTTAGCTTGACACCAATCAGAGGCGGCGTTAGGTGAGCGCAGGGCCTAGGGCAATAATGACCCCGCGGGGCCAAAGTACAAGTAAAAATCGCTGAGCGCCGAAATGTTACATCTAAAGCCGATAAAGCAGTAAGCAACTTCCCCCTAAATGCTTCCTCTCACTTCTTCCTTTCATTCCTAACCCTAATTTTATTACTAAATATTATCTTTTTTAATGAGCAACGGTTTCTTATAAAAAAAAAGGAGGGTATCTTTTCCCCCTTGCTTCTTTATTCATTTCCATTTCGCATGGAAACTATACAAACTAGTTTATTTGTAAACTTTTTTTTTTTTTACAAATCAACTTTTATATCATTGAGTAAGAAAAATATCAACTCGGAACGCGGGGCCTGGGGCGGTTGCCCCAGTTGCCACCCCCAAACGCCGCCTCTGACACCAATACTCAGCGCTCTAGCATTTACAAGAAAAATGTATTGTTAGACGCTTAATATTAGTGTAACGATACTTATTGTCTGATTTCGGCCAAGAACTAATAACATTTTATTGTTAATCAATTGTCAGTATTGTTGAATTTGCAATGAATCAATCCGAAATGTAATCGCTTCAATTATTTGTATTGTTCGATGTACAATAGTATGTGGTTCAGTGTGTGTAGTAATAATATGTTTAAGTAATACTAGTGTATTAACAATAAAAATCACGTTCGGAGACATGTTCCAATCTAGGATTTCGGTCCTATGAGCTATGTAAGAACTTTCAAGCCAGATCCCTTAATTCCAATATGTAGACTCACATTAAGATATACAAGATTACAATTTCATGTATAATTCTTTGAAAAAATCCTTTGAACATCTTCGTTAAATGTACTTCGTTATATAACAACAATAATTTTACATTTAATATGGCAAGCTATAATCTGATTGTTTGAGAACAATAATGCTCAAATGTTTAGTATTTAAAAAATAAGTGCTGTCATCTCCTGAGCACAATAAATAGCTAGTTACGTAAAAATAAATATAAAACTAAAATAAACGTAATGTAATAGAAATATACATAAATATCTTCCACTTATTCAAATATTAATGTTACTATATTAATGACCATCAAAATCAAGAACCCATTACAAATGTCACGATTGGTGCGTTTGCACTAACTAAGCATTTGTCTATGATGTTGTTAAAATAAATATCGCGGATTAATTTCCTTTGTGAATACCGTAACCATACGGTACGTATAGTAAATGTGAACATATGAGCAAGAAATTATTTTTTAACATGGTTCTATCGATAAGTACTTATCGATAATTAACGCCTGAAAGTGAATATTATTATTAACACGGTGGTAGTAGTGCCGAAACCTGGAACGGTGGAAAAACAGCAATGCCGTGTCAAGATGTTTCGAACGGTATATGTACGTATATCATACATGCACGGTAACTGGTTCAATCTGTTCAATATTTCGGCACTCTTTTATTTATGCCGAAACTTGAAGAAAGCAAGATATATTATATACATACAGTATATACTGTATGTATGATCACTGGTTCACATTGCTCCAGAACTCGACATTTCATTGTTCTAGCGGAAAGTTGCCGAAATCGACATTTATGAGTTTGTATTGTGAAGTTTCCAGTGATATATATAACATATGTACGATCACTAGTACACCACGTTTCATATTTCGGCACTTCTGTGTTTCTGCCGAAATCTGCCGAAATAGGCATTTCGGAGTTTGCCTTGTCAAGATTTCGAACGATATATATATCATTCATAACTTTTATATGTGCCATTCCTGATTCATCCCCGTTCCAGGTTTCGGCACTACTACCAATATGGTTAAAAAATGAAAATTTAACAATATTGAATTAACAACACTTAACCAACGCCATTTAACTATGTTGAAACGTCACAAATGTTAAATTAGACGATATATTTAGTTAAAATAGTCCGTTTTGAGATCTAAAATAATTTGGAAGAGGAATTTTTACCAACAGTTAAAATCTTTTAGCTCTGAGTGTATATTGTATACAATGTAGTTAATCGGACCACAAAATATTGTAAATGTTATTACAGTGAGACCAAGTGTGGCTTCGACTTAAACATGTCTCTCTTACTATTCAGAGATCTTAAGTTCAGATCTTGGGAAAACCCTTTCCGATTGAAGTTCGCGTTTAATCACAGAAGGCGAATTAATCCTGGATCACTACTTTCCCCATTGACTACGTAGAGCTTAAATACAGTGTTAGAAATTATAAAGTATGTGTTTGTCGCCAAATGGCACCTTCACTTTCTATTTCAGTCGCGACGAGCGAATGTTTAGTCGTCTTCTTCTTCTTCGTTTTTTTTGCTAAGATTACAAATAGAAAAATTAAATTATCCTTATGTTAATATATAAAAAACATACCTGTCTTAAACAATTCGCACTAAAAAGTAAAATATAATATTGTTCATGCGTGACTAAACAAAAGCGTTACTCATTTATAGTCAATTTATAAATTCATCATTTGGCGCGCCACATGCTTTCCTTTCTAAAAATTATTTTTTTACTTCTTAGTTCGAATTGTTTAAGAAAAAGCATGTTTTAAACAAGTTTTTGTATTATTTTTCTCGAGTTACATTTTGCTGTTTGCATACTTTTTCTCAAGCTAATGTTTTGTGACTCAATTTCCTAAAGTATTCTGTAATCAGTCAAACACCATATTGATGCAGGCTAGTATTTATTTTAGGATAAAGAAGTCGATATTAAAAAAATATGCTTTTAAAATATATAAATATATAAAAAATATTAAAGTATAACAATGGAAATATTGTAATGTCAGCCTAGTTACGTCGCTGTGCAAAATTCTCTCGTTGTATCTTGTTTGGTGCCGGGAAATGAGTAAAATTAACGTAAGATTTGAGGATATTTTTGAACCATTGTGAATTAATTAAAGAAAAATATTTAAAAATTAGTAGCAGATCTGACCAATTAATACTTACAAAGGGATATCTGCTAATTAATATACAAATTACATCAGCGTGTCCTCTTTAAACAAAAACAGTTAAAAACAAAATATTTTGATAGATCGTGATGAGTACGATAGTATCAAACATTGATATATATATGTCGGCAACCTTTGTGATACATTTTATCCAAGAGATAGTAGTGACAGTATTCTCTTAAGGAAGTAATACTAATTAAGTTACCTTTATTAATAAGAATACCCGTATTACGACAAAGCCTTCAAATTTAAATTAGATTCAATATGTTTTCAAATGTTGGTAGTTTTTCTACATTTTTAGTGTACAAAACACATTGGAAATCATTTTTAAAGTTTGTTATCCTAATGTGGGCCATAGTAATATACGAGGGTGGATCCAAAAGAAGCCGGAGTCGTTCTGTTGTGGACGGACCAGTTGTAGTAGATGCTTTCGCTACTAGATGCCTCTAGATAGGAACCCTTCTGCATCAATCTGCCGGCCGGCGTGGTCAAGTGAAGTCGTTGTGACACCTCTCCCTTGTTCGACGATTTTTGTGATGACTGAAAAGTGGAAAGAGCGTGAGGCTATGGAATTCCTGCTTTTCTGTTAAGAAAAACAATTGTAATGCTTGAAACAGCTTACAAGAAGCCACTCAAGAGAAATCAAGAGTTTACGAGTGATTTTACCGCTTTAAGAATGGTGGATTGTGGCTTGAAAACCAACTTCGCTCAAGGCGACCCTCGACCTCCCGAACGGATGTAAACATCGCCAGAATTCGTGGACTGATTATGGAAGACCGTCGCAGAACCACTGACGAACTTGTAGATTTGCTTGGTGCGCTCTGGAGTTCCTGCCAACGGACTTTCAGTACGGAATTACAAATGAAAAGAGTTGCAGCAAAATTTGTGCCTCAACAGTACACAAAACTTTGATTGTGAAACATTTTTTAACGGAAAGCAACATGATCCAGCTTTTCCACTCACCATATTCACTCGATCTTGCTTTGAGTGACTTTATTTTATTCTCCCGAATGAAACAAAATCCTAAAAAAAAAGTTTTGCAGATATGCAAAAGGTGAAGAAGAAAAAACGACAGAGCCACTAAAGGTATCCCTTGGCAAGAGTTTCTCATGACTGCTTCGAAAATGGAATGTACGGTGCTTTGCATCAAATAGATAGACAGTACTTTGAAACAGATTCAATTTGTAACACCCAAAAGTTATTACACAAATTTTTATTACAATTTTTTTATTTCTTTTGGGTCCCGCCTCGTACCTTCAACACAAATTCATTGAACTTGCGGCACTAAATAGCTCTAAGGTTGGGTCCATTCTTCTTGATCACCAATAGGGATAGTACACTTTCGTTTATAATAGTGTTTATATTTCATTAGTGAAAATGTTTTTTTAAAAACTCGTGAGTACAAGGTTAAATTTAGTGAGCACAATATAACATTTCGTGAATAGAAGGGAAATTACGTGGCTAGCTGAAAATAAATAATTGTTTGCACTTTTCAATGATGTTTTAAAACTTACACATAAACCTTTGACCTAAACATGATCCTAAAATCTAGACAATAACAATCATGTGCTAATACTGTTATTTATAAAACTTTAATTTATTTATTCAACTTTTTCCACATACTTTTTCCACATTTTCAAAAACAAGTATCAAAAATTTAACAAATACGTGTACAACTGTGAAGGAATTATCTCTTAATCAGTTAGCTAAATTTTCGTAGACATGTGATGAAAACAGTTCCAAATTTGTCATGGTCAGGTTTGTTCCATTGTTGGTCAACACAAGGAAAAAAAACTATCAACAAATATTTCTCACAGTTTACAGTTTAGATTTTGTTTTTGTTCTTTCCAACAGAAACATTGTTGGTGGCACGATACTTCACATGTTTGACTTCTTTTCACAAAACTTTTCACCGCGAATACCGCCAAACGCATACAATGAATGACCTTGTGATAATGAAGGTCGTATTTTTCTGATAGATGTAAAACCATGTTTGCAAATTTGCTGCCATTAATGAAGGATAAAGTGTACTACATTCTAATATTTTCCGTGTTACGCGACTCCGATGTTAGATTACTGAAAAGAAATTATTTTTTTCAACTGTCTAGGCATTATTTTCGTGAATGAATGAATATTCTTTTTTAATTTCTTGAGTAGTGATCATAATTCATGGATCGAAGTAAGTATGTCCAAATTTCGTGAGTTAAAAAGAATATTTTCACAAGATATTAACAACCATGTTTCTACTCCATGCTATTTCTTAAGTATTTAATTTTTTTTTCGCAAATTCGCGAGTTGCAAAATTCTACTGTCGTATAACCATCAATAAATCGCGGACGGTAGTCACAAGAAAATTATTTCGAATGTTTCTTTTGACCAGATTAAGAAGCTACGTTCGCACTTTGCAGAGTATATATTTATGACCGATAATAAAAGTCTAAGAACAATTCAATTAATTAACAACTGGATAATGTTATTGATTGTAAAAGTAGAGTGCAAAACTATTTATTTTACAGGCTGTGCATATATGTATTCCATAATTTCATTTGTAGTATACACTAAAAGTGTAAGTAGCGTGTACGAGAAATGTTCTTTTAACCAAGTTGTTCTGAAGGTGAATTTTTAAATATTTCTTGCTCCCTTTGTTTCTCAGGATAAATTTCTAAACATTTCTTCTACACATCCTGCAATGTCTTGTTAAACTTAGAATCACACATTTTTGGCACCAAAATTTTGAATTAATAATGAGAAATGAAACGGTTTTATTGTGTGATATTTTGTAGCTCATTTGGTTTAAGTAATCTTTTCCAGATAACCTAGGTATCCACTCTCGTCAACATTTGAAGTTATTTTCCAGACTACCAGTATACTATCTTAACTTGTAGGGAAAAAATGTTAAAGGAAGTATTCATATACTGGTTGGTATGATGAACAAATATTCAAGAAATGATTAATCTTTAAACTATCAAAGTGATTATTTTGCGGTGTAGTTTGATTTAATTCTAAAATATATTAAAAGTACGCTTTTATTTTACAATGTAGCTTGATTTAATATTAAAATAAAAAAATTAATTCACTTTTATTTTACTTTGATTTAATTTTAGCATATAAATGAAATGCACTTTTATTGACAATATATCTTGATTTATTGTTAAAATATTTTTTTTAAGTGTACTTTTATTTTACAGTAAAGAAATAAATAAAACATATAAACAGTTCCAACATGCCCTAAAGAATATTCTGCTGAAAAATATGAAATAGGCCTCGAGAGATCATCGTAAATTTTGAACTTAAAATGTAAGTATTTTTACTAATATTTTTTTACTAACCACAGTTCACTCTTTTTTTTTGTTTGTTTGTTTGTTTGTCATTGCTTCCCTTGCTCATTGGTCCGCTCATTTCTATCTTTGTATAAAATCTATTGTCACCACTTGTTAGACCAAATTTTTCGTTATTCATGAATTATCTATTTAAATTTCATTTAAATAGTAATAGAAAAAGTATGGTGATTTTATGTGAATAGTTACGCCAACGATATTAAGATTGTATAGTTATGTCCTGATACCTCGAGATATCATCCTAAGTAATTTGAATTGAACATTTTAGTTTTAAAAAACTGACTTTTTTTTTTGTCATTGCTTTGCTTGCACATTTTCACGCTCATCCCTATCTTTGTGTAAATACTATTGTCATCATTATTGTTACCTTATTTTTTTGTATTTTGTTCGTATTTCGTATTGTTTTTAGTATTTTTGTATATTTTCTATTTTTCGTTAACCATGAATTATGTGTTTGAATTCCATGTAAATAGTAATGATAGAAGTATGTGATTTTTGTAAATAGTTATGTCCTTGTGTAATTCAAGTGTATGTTACCCTTTACTAACTTGTAGTTATTATTTAGAAATTCTCACGAAAATACAAAGTGCCTCTTGTTTGTGGTATTACGGAAAGGAGGATCCAACAACAGCAGTAGCTAGGATTCTCCTGGAATCTGAAATTTGTAATTCATTTGTAATATAATATTGAGATTAATAAATTGAATTGAATTGAATTGCTTAATTTAATTTTAAAACAAGTTCTATTTCATGTTAGAGGCTAGCTTCATTTAATTTAAAAATATTAGTGCTATCACTAATACTACTACCACTATGCAACTACCACAACAATTATTTCTATTACTACTACTACTAAAACTGCTGCTACTACTACTACTACTAATAATAATAATAATAACTACCCATTTAATATAAAAATATTAAAACCAATGCATTTTTTCAATTTATAAATTAATTTGCTCTTCCTTTAAGTTAGGAATTTGTTAGAAAACATTAGTCACCTACCGTAAGTTTCGTAAACTAACTGAACACATAAATTGAAAAAAAAACATTTTAGATATTAAGATAAATTTATTAGCGTATATTATATAAATAGAACGACTGCAATTTTATATTACAGTATAATTTATGTAATTTTATGATAAAAAAGAGTGCAATCTGATTTTAGTTTGCAAGCTTAATTCAATTTAGAAATATAAATAACTACACTTTTATTTACATTGTGGATTGATTTCAATCTTAAAATATTAAACAAATGTACTTTTATTTGCAATATAGTTTCATTTCATTTTAGGATATAAAACAAGTGCAGTTTCATTTTACAGTTCAGGTAGATTTGATTATAAAATATGAAAGAAATGTTCTTTTATTTACAATGCAATCTTACATAATTTCAAGAAGTTTACTGTTATTTACAATGTAGCTTGATTTCATTTTAAAATATAAAATAAATACAATTATATTTACAATATTATTTGATTTAATTTTAAAAAAATATACTTTTTATTTAAATTGAACCTTGATATAAATTTTACAGTACATCTCGATTTAATTTTAAAATATTAAAGTAGTGTTCTATTATTAACAATGTAGTTTGATTTAACTTTAAAGTATAAAGGAATTGAATTTTTATTTTACACAATATATTGATTTAATGTTTAAATACAATATAAATTTTATACTACAGTGTACCTTTATTTAATTTTAAAATATAAAGCGAGTACAATTACATGTGATAATGTAGCTTGATAAGAAATGAAAGAAAAGCACTACTATTTTACTGCATAGCTTCATTCAGTTTGTAAATATTAAGAAGTACACTACTATTTTAGTGTGTAACTTAAATTATTTTTAAAATATTAAAGAAATATTTATTTGTAGTGTAGGTTGTTATAATTTTAAATTAAAAAGAAGTGCGATTTTATTTTAGAGAGTGTAGCTTGATTTAGTTTTAAAATTATAAAAGAATTACACTTTCTTTTACAGTGCATCATGATTTAATTTTTGTTTTGACACTCTTGTGCCATGTTTTCAAATGACAAGTATGAAACAGAAATTAAATTAATTACTGTGAAGAGAGAGACTTTTCCTCTGTTTTATCAAATCTTGTAACACAATGAGAATTGAGTAAATGCGTTCCACTTGCTTATCCCTGAGTCTTTACTAAGATCTCTTGTTTTACTTTTCTGATTTCATTTGTTTTTAGTTTTGTCGAAATATGCTATTAAATGTGAGTGTGATGCTTATCAATTTCTTGTTCTTCGTTAATGATTTCCCAGCCGATTCAAGGCTTTCCCAGTCAGCTAAACAACCACATGTGTGTCATGTATGTATGTATATATCCATATGTAGTCCACGGCGCATGCGTACTTCTCAAACACCGTCTCGTCCGCTTTGCTTTCAATCCTCTTCCGCATTCGAAAAACTATTGAGAAGCAAGAAGAGAGGGGGAATGAGAGACGAACCGAGGCCGAAGGTGTGCGATGTTGTCAGATTTTTTTGCAAGGCGGAAGAAAGGTGTAAGCACTTTCACAAGCGAGGTGAAAACTTGGCAACAGGGCCGACAGGTATCGAGTTCCTTTCGCGGGGTTGTCATGGTAACTGATGTAGAGTCACTCTCTCTCTCTCTCTCTCTCTCTCTCTCTCTTATTCTCCTAACTCTCGCCCAGCGTGTTGGGATTGCGGTCCACAGTGCTAGGTTCTGACAATGTTGCAAACTAATAAATTTCTAATCGATTTTAATACCCAAAACACTATGATAAGCATCTTCCCAGTAATAAAGTATCATAAAATCTTCCTGTATTCCCTAGTTGACATTTTTCGATGTCGTTCAGATATGATTTTGTTCTTATCGTCTACGTTAGGAAAAAAGCTTCTACTTGTATAGTCTTACAAACTACTCAGACACCCTTTAATGATTCCCCATGGAAAGAGAGAATAAAACTTTTCCTGCTCCTTTGCTAATTTTATTAGGCTTTTTAATTAAAGAATTAAGTTCCATTGATTGTGATTCCACCAATGATCATAACTACTTGTCCTCAAACATAGCCTCGTGGTCTTGTGGTTACCAGCGAGAAGCTCCGATCGGGGCTGGGAAGATATACAAGTTTGATTCTTGCTGCCATTCATTCCCGCTGAGATTTTCCATAGTTTTCCCTCAGTTTCACAAGAATAATGCAGAGATAGTACCTAGAAAATAAAGATCCTGTACGCTAGTCTCCCATCGCATTGTCTAAGTGACGTAATTTCTAAAACTGATAAAGGGCTTATGCCTTAGAAGCATATCAATGACCAGAATTTTAAATGAAATAAAACTCTTTCCTTAAAGATTTGATCATATCTAAGAATGAGATTTATTGAACGTGAGTAGATGTCAGCACAGGTAAACGATACCATTTGGTAAAACGTGATATATGACCAAAAAAATTACATTTGTTAGGAAGAAGCCTTAATGACAGCACATCAAAAATACAGAACGGAAATAAAATCCATGTCATACCTTTCTGTAACGTTTGATGTTTTCCTTATGCATATACAAGCCCGCCGGACAGTGGCGAAATTTGGGTTGTCTAAACGAAGGGGTTATAGCGTCACTGATCCTGTTTTCTCCGCCAACATGTAGGCTTGTAAGCTTCTACCATAGAGCTCATAATAGATAGACATGGCACGCTTCCTCATTTCTGTCTGCGCTAAAACTTTCTGTTCAAAGCACGTGATTTTGAATTCATCCGCTAGGTAGCTCTGGCATAGACCTCATAATAGAATGCTTCTACACATGATCGAGTCAATGCCGAGAGACGCAGTTGTGAGTTCTGTGGTGTTAAGCCAGCGTCTCTAAGATCGCTGGTGCGAATTGCGCTTGGAACGTTGAGTTTGTGGAATTTAAGAAACATTATACTCGTATAACTGAGACAGACCAAAGTAACAAGTTACTAAAATGGCCCATCAAAACTTAAGTTTAGAACATTTTCTTTTTTATAAAATTCTCGACAGAGATTTAGCATTTTCAAGTATAAATAAATTAATTCTTCAAACTGCTAATAGTCTTGAGATAATTCTTGCCTACTATGTACATTGAAAGTTTCTGCTTGTTGAGGCGAAAGTTCAGAGGATAATATTTAGTTTATGACACTGTGCGTGCTTAAGACGCCTTCGTACCTACGCTGCGTATTTTGCCATTGTTCATTTTAGCTGAGAACTTAGAATTCTTGTGATTGATGACGTTATACGCCTATGCAAATACGGGCATTCTAATTTCTCAGCTAAAATAAACAAAGGCAAAATCTCAGATAGTTCATTTAATACACATTCCATGTATTATTTGGGTCGCTTTCTAAAATTTCACTATTACTTGTTATTTGTCCTGTAACTTCAAAAATATGAGAACTCTCTCTCAGACACACAGATATCGTAAGTACGAAGACCTCCTAACCACTTGTTCCTCTTTTTACATAGCGTTTCCATTGTTAGCGAGATTCAGTAGTCAGTTATGGATGCTGAAGAAAAAGAGGCCTCTTTGCCGTAGGTATTCCAGAACACACGTTATGTGCCATACACTATCTTTCACGTTATAGTTACAAATCCTTTTCTGTTGCAGATAAACATGGCAGAAACTAGTCTAACACAGGAAATGAAGATGCAGGCTGTCATCGTATCATTGGTTGCAGGACACGCTGATTCAGAGATCGCTGCATTCCTGAAAGTCGCCTGGCCATTCGTGTTCAAAGTTTGGAGAGGTCTGGGGGCTGTTAGGGATGATGTGGCCACCGTTTCAAACAGAAAACGGCATTGTCGTCGCTCTGACATCATCAGAACGTCGGAATTCGTTGTTCTGTCCAAGCCGCCATCAATGAGAATCCTGGAAAGTCCATGGAAGGCACTCGCCAGGGAGCTTCAGGTTGATGATGCTACCATAAGACATGTGCTTCATGAGGAATTTCGTTACAAGTCGTACGTAATGCGGTACGGACAGTTCTTGCCTGAGAGAACCAGGGAGAACTGCCTGACCAAAGCCAAGCGCCTCCTGAACAAGCTGAAATATCCGGAGGAGTCAGGAATGTCATGTTCTTTCTCCGATGAGAAAATCTTTGACCAGGACCATAAGGTGAACGCAAAAATGATCGCTGACTGTGTAAAAGCCGCGAGAAGTTTTCGACCGTCATGAACACCAAATTTCCAGCCTCCGTGATGGTTCTGGGGGTCGTGAGCAGTGATTGCTCCGTGATGCTTCGACATTTCTTTCCTCAAAGTACCAGAGTCAACGTCGTTGCTTACACCGAAGTGTTGAACACGATTGTGAAGCTCTGGATTACTGCTGTAGCACGTGGGAGGTCATATGGTTTTCAGCAAGACTCTGCACCATCCCATACATCCCAAGAATAGATGGCCGATAATTTTCATGACCATGTCACTCCCAACATGTGGACCTCCAGCTCCTCAGATGTTAACTCAATGAATTACTACCTATGAGACGTGTTTGAGAGGCAGTCCAATAGGCATCCATACAACACCGCTGCGGTTCTCAGACAGCTGTTGTGGATGCAATGGCAAACATTATCATGACTCATCTCATTACTGGCTGCAGGCGGTTTCGACAGCATGTAGAGGCTTGTATTGCGACTAATTGCTGTTTCATTGAATGATGTCGTCCACTGTGTATGGATCAAATGTACAGAACGTGTAACGTTTGTGCTACGTGTGTAAAATAATTCATCCACAATTGTGAAATGTGGGAACACAATTTAAGAAAAACACAATTTTATACAATAAGGCAAATTAAGCTTGCTTAGACAAATAAAATAATAGAAGAAGAGAAAACTTTCAGAAGAAAAAGAAGCTAAAATGGCTTGAAAGATAATAACAAGCCAAAAATGTAATAAACTAAGCTTCATGGAAAGTTTTAAGAATGTTTACTTACGGTAAAGTAAGTTTGATACTTCTAATTAAATGCTAAAAATAGAAACAGGCTTTTATTTGTATTTTACATGCAAATAAGAGCTAATATCAAGGTGTAATATTTGCTTAGCATAGGCTAAGAATTATAAAGTGCATATTATTTGCTAATAAGACACATCATTGGTTTAGTGATTGCTGAGAACAAAATATATCTAAAATAGATTACTAATTGATGAGTTAATCATGATAGATTTAACTCTTATATTGTGATCAGGTTCAGAACACTGAATCTAATCATTTTATATAGCATTCTTGTCAATCTTTTGGGTCTCGCTGAAGGACTTACTGAGAAGTTAACATGAACAAAGAAAATGGCCATGTTTTTAACTCAGAGAATCCTCAGAACTTTCCAGCAAATAGTTCTGAGATTGAGGCTAGGAATGAACGAAGGCGACACGAATGTTACAAACGTTAAAATTAAATAAATACTCTATCTCAATTGCCTTTGCCCTTTATCCTGCTGCCGTGAATTTGTTCTCAAATTCCTGCGGCACCCTGTACTAAGTCACATACTCTGTCTTCTGCATTGATTTCTGATTTGTATTTGGAATCAGTCTACACAAGATGCGGTTTACTGAACTGTCAATTTGGTGTTGCGGAATCAGATGCCCTTTAAAAGACCATCCGTGTCTATAACGAAAGAGGAAAAATTTTAACCGATGAAATTTGTATAGCTTCTCAGAAACAATTTGATTGCTGCTCTTCAGTAAGTCTGATAATGACTACTGTGAATCAGTTTTCAAATAACCAACCAATACAACACACGATGATAACCGTACAATTTTCCGTAGAATTATTTAGTCATGATTGATAACTCGCGCAGGACAGAAAGTTTACCTAATAAGCCTCTTCCCGGTAAGGAAGTCTGGCACATAAATCATCTATTAATGTTTATTAAAATATGTTCTTTCTATAATCTTCTACATTTAACACAACATGTGATGTAACTTCTATAACTCAATGCTTTAACTTTACTTGAATCAATGAAGCTACTCTGTGACGATGTTATACCATCTCTGTCTTTGTGACTTTAAATTATCTAATAGCCATTGATTACACTGCACTAATTTCCATTGCAAAGAGTTCTAACACGCCAGGTAGTAAGACATTTGATAATAATCCTAACTATTCAAACATGTTCGACGTGCTACTGTCCGGCGTCGCTGATAAGTCACTGTTAGAAAACTTTGTACTGAGTTTAGATGCCATTTTGTTAATATGAAAATTATTATTATTTCAGTTTTATTTGATTTTCTAAATGATTTTATATAATTTAGCAAGCTATTAGCAAGTATTGGTATCTGGCAATTTCACGCTTCAATTGTCATTCTGCTATAAATTCCGAAATTGGTAGATCTACTCCCTTGCTTTGACAATACAAACAATAGTACTATCATAAGAAGGAAAGCCTAACTTTTCAGAAGATAACGTTTAAGAAAATAAACTGTAATCTAATAAGCGTTCTGTAATAGAACGTAATAAATAAATAAATATAATATTTATTCCTCTTCATGATTAATCTGTAAATTTCTTCCATATCTGTGACATATATATTGAGTTGCCACACGTCCGTATTTTGTACGGACAGTCGGTATTTTAAAGGCCCTGTCCGTGTCCGTACCGTACTTTGGAAAAATTAATTAAATGTCCGTACTTATCACTTAATCAGTTATTGACTGTTAATTACGTAATTTAATCCCATATATTTTCACAAATCCATACAATGACTTTCGCGTAGCACACAAATGCAAACTTGTTCCTACAGCATTAAACTGTAGTTTGCCAGTATATATAATTATTTAACAAGTTCATACAGACTTTGTTATTATCTAGCCATGTTTTAGAAATTTAAACGTACTGAAACGTGATCAAAAGATCCTCCAACCTTTGTAATGTAAACAAAACGTATTGCGCGTGTATTTCATGTTGGTGTTGAAGGTAATTGCTTGGAATTTCATTGTATTTATATTTAAATAAATGGCCTTTAAGCTAATTTGTCCGTATTTAGTCTGCCAATATTATGGTAACCCTATATATATATATATATATATATATATATATATATATATATATAT